>RJWK010013340.1:0-39115 GCA_004363435.1 Platanista minor
AGCATTTATTGTTTGTAGACTTTTTAATGATGGCCATTCTGACAGGCATGAGGTGATACCTCATTGTCGTTTTTTTTTTTATTATTAAATTTATTTATGTATTTATTTAGGGCTGTGTTGGGTCTTTGTTGCTGTGCAAAAGCTTTCTTTAGTTGCAGTGAGTGGGGGCTACTCTTCGTTGTGGTGCATGGGCTTCTCATTGTCATGGCTTCTCTTGTTGTGGAGCACAGGCTCTAGCACACAGGCTTCAGTAGTGTGGCACGTGGGCTCAGTAGTTGTGGCTTGCGGGCTCTAGAGCTCAGGCTCAGTAATTGTAGCACACAGGCTTAGTTGCTCCATGGCATGTGGGATCTTCCCAGGCCAGGGCTTGAACCCATGTCCCTTGCATTGGCAGGCAGATTCTTAACCACTGAGCCATCAGGGAAGGCCCTCATTGTAGTTTTGATTTGCATTTTACTAATAACTAGTAATATTAAACATCTTTTCATGTGCCTGTTAACACATATCTGTATGTCTTCTTTGGAGAAATGTCTATTGAGATCTTCTGTCCATTTTTTGATTGTATTGTTTCTTTTTTTTGATATTAAGCTGTATGATCTGTTTGTATATTTTGGAAATTAATCCCTTATTGGTAGCATCATTTGCAAATATTTTCTCCCAGTCCACAGTTTGCCTTTTTATTTTGTTTTTGGTTATCTTTGCTGTGCACAATATTTAAGTTTAATTAGGTCCCTCCCATTTGTTTATTTTTGTTTTTATTTCCATTAGCCTAGGAGATGGATCCAAAAGAATATTGCTATGATTTATGTCAGTGAGTGTTCTACCTATGTTCTCTTCTAGTTTTCCAGTCTCACATTTAGATCTTTATCCCATTTTGAGCTTATTTTTCTATATTGTGTTAGAGAATGTTTTAAATTCATCCTTTAACAAGCAGCTTTTCCCAGCATCACTTATTGAAGAGACTGTCTTTTCTCCATTGTATATTCTTGCCTCCTTTGTCATAGATTAAATGACCATAAGTGCATGGGCTTATTTCTTGGCTTTCTATCCTGTTTCATTGACTTATATGTCTGTTTTTGTAACAGTATCATACTGTTTTGATTACTGTAGCTTTGTAGTATAGTCTGAAGTCAGGGAATGTGATTCTTCCAGCTCTGTTCTTCTTTCTCAAGACTGTTTTGACTATTTGGGGTCTTTTGTGTTTCCATGCAAATTTTAAAACCTTTTGTTCTAGTTCTGTGAAAAATGCCATTGGTGATTTGATAGGGATTGCACTGAATCTGTAGATTGCCTTAGGTAGTATGGTCATTTAAACAATATGCATTCTTCCAGTCCAAGAACATGGTCTACCTTTCCATCTGTTTTTGTCATCTTTAATTTCTTTCATCAGTGTCTTATAGTTTTCAGAGTACAGGTTTTTGCCTCCTTAGGTAGGTTTATTCCTAGGTATTTTATTATTTTTGATGGACTGGTAAGTGGGATTTTTTCCCCTAATTTCTCTTTCTGATATTGCATTTTTAAGACTTAGTTTCTTAATAAATGAAAGGCTAAAGGCAGAGTGGTGCATGCCTGCTGGCTCCTCTGAAAGTTGTTAGCAGCCCTTTACAGCTAGAATAAAAGATCTGTGTTACCATCAACCAGCCTATCTGAGCAATAGCTTTAGCATGCATCTACATGCCACCAGCTCCTGGTCTTTGCTGCCCTGACTTCACTGGTAAACAGTTATGCAACCTAAAATATCACTTTGCTGGGTCTCTAGAATCTTGGTATGGTAGAAAATGAACAGGCTTTGTAGTTAGACAAACCTGGATTTGAGTACTGGCTCCATCACTCATTTGACCACCAGCAAAAGTTTAACCTCTCTGAGAGTCAGTTTCCTTCTCTGTAAATTGGAGATTAACATGCTTAACTCAAACAGTTATAGGTATTAAATACGGGTCTGGTGCCTGACTTAAATTTGATGGAACCTCATTAGGTGTTTTGCCATTGCTTCAGAAAAAGATTCATCTATACAGATATGATCTCAGGAGAATGTGATGACAGCACAGAATTGTAAGCATTAGGTCTTCTTACTACAAATATTGTTTGAATAATGTATCCAGGAAAAACTAATCTGGGTGGTATCTTAAAATGTAAACTCACCTACCAGAATTAAAATTAAAGTGTGTTATTTTTCGGCACTTATTTAAAGAAGTTCATTCATTCCTGACAAAAGCAGTTTGGAAAAATAACTTTAACTCACTTTAAAATATATGAGACTATTAAAATTAACCTAAATTTACCGGTGAGGGAAAAGAGTTCCTAAAATAAGTAAAGACATGTTAACCTTGTTCGTTAGTATAGGCTGTATGTTTCTGTCTGAATATATAATAGGTCTGAAAATGTCAAACAATGATATGGGTCATGTCTGGGTATATGGTGTTTTGGATATAATCTGGTTAGTGAGTCAAACTGGGTTGTCAGTCAACAAACATACATGAGACAAAACCTCTAGGCTCTGATTTAAACCCTTCCAAAGAGGAGCCTGGGTTTCCTTACTAGTCAGTGAAAAATCATGCCAAGGCTGGTAAATGTTTTCTGTGTAAAGTCTGCAAGTTAATGACAAAGAAGCAAATTCAAGGACAAGAATGCTCATGGGATATGATGACTTCAGACCTCATGATTCATTTCACACTTGGAATAGCCTGGGAAACCGGGATAACTATCAGACACATCTTAGCGAAGAGTAAAAGATGCCCTTTTCATGCAAAAAGGAAAAGTTATATCTACTGATCCTTGAGATATGTGAAAGCACTTTTATGTAAAATCACCTAATCTCAATTTTTGTTATAGAAGAAATACAACATTTTAATGGAAAGATATTATAATTATTATAAATAGTAGTTGCTGTTTATTTATGAATTATGTACATGCATTTATTCAGATAATTTCATTTAAGCCTCACAAAAACGTTGTGAGGGAAGTATTGCTAGGTTCAGTTTACAGATAAGGTAACTGAGGTACTAAGATATTTAAGTAGAAGGAAGTATCAGGATTTATATCCACTTGTGTCTTTCTCTGTATCATGCTTCTGATTACATTATGCATTATCTAGAGCCACTATAACCCCCCCCAAAAAAGCCCCAACAAATTACTGCTTGGGGTTACTGTTGCTTTTAAGTGTTGCTTTAGTTAATTTAAAATACTCTTTTAATACCTCAAGAGGAAGATGTTAATGAGGTAAAAATTTAAAGAAAACAACTAGCAAAAGAACTATGTTAAGAGTTTCTATAAAGTGGATGTTATTGTTCTGTAAGTTTCAGGTTGAATGAAGGTTGTGGAACCTACTTGGACAATGTCCAATTAAATTAGACATTTGCCATATGGTTAGAAAACCAAAGTAAGGTCCAGTGTGTCCTTTGGGTTAAAACATCAGAGCTTACCAAAGCTACAATAATTAAAAAAAAAAAAAATAGCATGTGCTTTGCTCAGAGCACCCTGGATGACCTGGGAATTGTGTGGAATTTGACAATTAATACTTGTTACTTCCATAACATCACTGTAAAAAGATAAGGCTAGATATATATTTACATAAGTCTTTTCTCCCTTTTGTGTCCCTTTTCACTCTTTTAAAAATCACCTGTAGAGTGATTTTAAATTAAATAATAATTTCACATTCCACTAATAGTCAGATATTGTTTGCCCCAAAACAAAATTGTTGGAATTTTTGTTTACTCCCTTGTTTGCTGTCTGTCAAGTTTGGGTTTATTCACAGCAAGGGGCCTTAGCATGGGGATTTTCTTCCCAGTAATTGGTTCTCTCTATCAGACTTCAGAGGCATTCATTAACCACAGTCAAAAACCCATCTTCAGGGCTTCCCTGATGGTGCAGTGGTTGAAAATCTGCCTGCCAACACAGGGGACACGGGTTCGAGCCCTGGTCTGGGAAGATCCCACATGCCGCGGAGCAACTGGGCCTGTGAGCCACAATTACTGAGCCTGCACGTATGGAGCCTGTGTTCCGCAAAAAGAGACACAGTGATAGTGAGAGGCCCGTGCACCGTGATGAAGAGTGGCCCCCACGTGCTGCAACTAGAGAAAGCCCTCGCACAGAAACGAAGACCCAACACAGCCATAAATAAATAAATAAAATTAAAAAAAAAATCTTCATCTCTAAACAAGTTCCACCCAAATGTCATGATTCCCCCAACTCTGGGAAACTCTGCCATTTCCCAGAATTAACCTGTAATATCTTATATCTAGTGTAGGCAGTTAATCAGCACCAGCCAAATAATGAAATAGTTCTTTACTCATTATATATATCTAAATACAAAGCAATATAGCACTGTTATTATGAAGAAGATCTTGGGCTTTAATTCCTTTTCCACCATTCCTTAATGGTATAAACTTTTATAGGCTACTTGGCATTTCTGAGCCTGTTTTCCTCATCATTATGGATATTAATAGCACCTACCTCATGGAGTTGTTTGAAGATTAAATAACATATTGTACATAATAAAGCCCTAAGCATGAGATCTGCACCACAGTAAGTACTAAATTAGTGTTAACCATAGTGGTGATGATGATGTTACCAAGAAGAATGCCGGAAAATAGAAAAAATACAAATATGTGGGCTTCTTAATTATGTTATCTCATTTTATCAATATATTGTAAGTTCGTTGAGGGTATGTGACACTTCTTATTTGACTTTGTATCTCCAGCATCTACCACAATGCCTGGAAAATGGTAGGCACTCAGCAAACGTTGGTTGAATGAATAAATTCTCATAGGTGTTGTCTAATTCACCTTGGCAGTACTTAGTAGTTCAGAGAACAAGAACTAAGCCTCTGTGAATTCCCTTTGGAAGATGATGAGAACACCCAAAGAAGGGATAAGAAAGGGGAAAATCAGCTGAATCAGGGTTTCATAGCAAAATCTTGCTGTATATCCCCAATCCAATATGTGCTCTATAACTGTTCTTGTTCTGAAATTTCATTCAATTTTCAGTTTCTGAGGAAGTTCCACAGGCCATTTTACTTGGAAAAATCATACATTCTAACCCTGTGATAGATTACTCCTCAAAAAACTAGATAGAATTTTCCCTTTGGAATGTACCAAGGATGAAAAGAGTTGTTGAATTCTCCAAAAGATGTCAATGTTAATACACTTTTTAACCACTTCTTGTACATACTGAAGTCAAAGTACAATGAAGCAGTACAAACAATAGTACGTGGCTCAAACATAACACAAATACCTATTTCATTGTCCACCACACCATGTAATGTCATGTTATGCTCACAGCAAGACAGAAGTACAAGTCACATCTGACTACCTATGGTTCAAGCCAGCATATGTAATCATGACACAATGATAATTCAGCAATGCAATGATCTTGCCAAAAGAGCATTTCAGAGGGTGACCAGGAAATGATGCTTTCTCTAGAGGAAAATCAAAATATGAGAAGCAACTGACACATACTTCTAGCTATAAAGATTATTCAACACATCTCACAGCTATTGCTCTGCATTGTGAACTTTCCAAACCTTACTGTGTTATGCATGCTATGAATCCTGTAACTGATAACTGTTTAGAAGCAAATTTACAGCCTGTCTCTCAGATAGTATAAGAGTACTAGTGCCAGCGGTGCTGACCAGCACTAACCAGCCTGAGAGGCTTGTCTGCTCACCCACCAGGGTGGGTCGGGGCTGGGAGCTGAGGCTCTGGCTTCGGAAGTCAGATCCCAGGGAGAGGACTGGGGTTGGCCACATGAACACAGACTGAAGGGGGCTAGTGTGCCACAGCTGTCCGGGAGGAAGTCTGGAAAAAGTCTGGACCTGCCTAAGAGGCAAGAGACCATTGTTTCTGGGTGCTCAAGGAGAGGGGATTCAGAGCACTGCCTAAACGAGCTCCAGAGACAGGCGTGAGTCACGGCTATCAGCGCGGACACCAGAGACAGGCATGAGAAGCTAAGGCTGCTCCTGCAGCCACCAAGAAGCCTGTGTGCAAGCACAGGTCACTATCCACACCTCACCTTCCGAGAGTTGTGCAGCCTGCCACGGCCAGTAGAAAATTTCCACTGCCAGGAAGTTGTCCCTGCCAGGGTCCTGTGATCCAGGGACAACTTCCCCGGGAAAACACACGGCACGCCTCAGGCTGTTACAATGTCAGGTTGGCCTCTGCCTCCGCAGACTCACCCTGCATTCTGTACCCCTCCCTTTCCCGGCCTGAGTGAGTCAGAGACCCCTAATCAGCTGCTACTTTAACCCTGTCCTGTCTGGGCGGGGAACAGATGCCCTCAGGAGACCTACACGCAAGGGCAGGGCCAAATCCAAAGCTGAACCCCAGGAGCTGTGCGAACAAAGAACAGAAAGGGAAATTTCTCCCAGCAGCCTCAAGAACAGCAGATTAAATCTCCACAATCAACATGATGTACCCTGCATCTCTGGAATACCTGAAAAGACAACAAATCATCCCAAAATTGAGGTGGTGGACTTTGGGAGCAACTGTAGACTTGGGGTTTGCTTTCTGCATCTAATTAGTTTCTGGTTTTATATTTATCTTAGTTTAGTATTTAGAATTTATTATCATTGGTAGATTTGTTCTTTTATATATATATATATATTTTTTTTTCCCTTTTTCTTTTTGTGAGTGTGTATGTGAATGCTTCTTTGTGTGATTTTGTGTGTACAGCTTTGCTTTTACCATTTGTCCTAGGCTTCTGTCTGTCCGTTTCGTGTGTGTGTGTGTGTGTGTGTGTGTGTGTGTGTGTGTGTGTGTACTATAGGTTTTAGTGCTTGCTATCACTGGTGGATTTGTTTTTTGGTTTGATTGCTCTCTCTTTCTTTTTTTTATTACTTCAAAAAATTTTTTATTTTGAATAATTTTTTAATTTTATATTTTAATAACTTTATTTTATTTTATTTTTTCTTTCTTTCATCTTTTCTTTCTTTCTTTTCTCCCATTTCTTCTGAGCCGTGTGGCTGATGGGGTCTTGGTGCTCCAGCCGGGTGTCAGGCAGGTGTTGCTGAGGTGGGAGAGCTGAGTGAGGGACACTGGTCCACCAGAGACCTCCTGGCTCCATGTAATAACAAACAGCAAATGATCTCCCAGAGATCGCCATCGCAGTGCTAAGACCCAGCTCCACTCAATGACCAGCAAACTACAGTGCTGGACACACCATGCCAAACAACTAGCAAGACAGGAACACAATGCCACCCATTAGCAGAGAGGCTGCCTAAAATCATAATAAGTTCACAGACCCCCCAAAACACACCACCAGACGTGGTCCTGCCCACTAGAAGACAAGATCCAGGCTCATCCACCAGAACATAGGTACCAGTCCGCTCCACCAGGAAGCCTACAGAACCCACTGAACCAAACTTAGCCACCTGGGCCAGACACCAAAAACAACGGGAACTATGAAGCTGCAGGCTGCGAAAAGGAGACCTCAAAACACAGTAAGTTAAGCAAAATGAGAAGACAGAGAAACTGACAGCAAATGCAGGAGCAAGGCAAAAAGGAAGAGGAAATAGGCAGTCTACCTGAAAAAGAATTCAGAGCAATGATAGTAAAGGTGATCCAAAATCTTGGAAATAGAATGGAGAATATACAAGAAACGTTTAACAAGGACCTAGAAGAACTAAAGAGCAAACAAACAATGATGAGCAACACAATAAATGAAATTAAAAATTCTCTAGAAGTAATCAATAGCAGAATAACTGAGGCAGAAAAATGGATAAGTGACCTGGAAGATAAAATAGTTGAAATAACTACCACAGAGCAGAATAAAGAAAAAAGAATGAAAAGAATTGAGGACAGTCTCAGAGACCTCCGGGACAACATTAAATGCATCAACATTTGAATTATAGGGATCCCAGAAGAAGAGAAAAAGAAAGGGACTGAGAAAATATTTGAAGAGATTATACTTGAAAACTTTCCTAATATGGGAAAGGAAATAGTCAATCAAGTCCAGGAAGCACAGAGAGTCCAATGCAGGATAAATCCAATAAGAAACACACCAAGACATATATCAACCAATCAAAAATTAAATACAAAGAAAAAATATTAAAAGCAGCAAGGGAAAAACAACAAATAACATACAAGGGAATCTCCATAAGGTAAACAGCTGATCTTTCGGCAGAAACTCTGAAAGCCAGAAGGGAGTGGAAGGACATATTTAAAGTGCTGAAAGAGAAAAACCTACAACCAAGATTACTCTACCCAGCAAGGATCTAATTCAGCGTTGACAGAGAAATTAAAACCTTTACAGACAAGCAAAAGCTAAGAGAATTCAGCATCACCAAACCAGCTTTACAACAAATGCTAAAGGAACTTCTCTAGGCAAGAAGCAAAAGAGAAGGAAAAGACCTACAATAACAAAGCCAATTCAATTAAGAAAATGGTAATAGGAACATACCTATCAATATCTACCTTAAATGTAAATGGATTAAATGCTCCAACCAAAAGACATAGACTGGCTGACTGGTTACAGAAACAAGACCTGTATATTTGCTGTCTACAAGAGACTGACTTCGGACCTAGGGACGCATACAGACTGAAAGTGATGGGATGGAAAAAGATATACCATGCAAATGGAAATCAAAAGAAAGCTGGAGTAGCAATTCTCATATCAGACAAAATAGACTTTAAAGACTATTACAAGAGACAAAGAAGGACACTACGTAATGATCAAGGGATCAATCCAAGAAGACAATATAACAATTGTAAATATTTATGCACGCAACATAGGAGCACCTCAATTCATAAGGCAAATGCAAACAGCCATAAAAGGGGAAATTGACAGGAACACAACCACAGTAGGGGACTTTAACACCCCACTTTCACCAAAGAACAGATCATCCAAAATGAAAATAAATAGGGAAACACAATCTTCAAATAATACATTAAACACGATGGACTCAATTGATATTTATAGGACACTCCATCCAAAAACAACAGAATACACTTTCTTCTCAAGTGCTCAAGGAACATTCTCCAGGATAGATCATAACTTGGGTCACAAGTCAAGCCTTGGTAAATTTAAGAAAATTGAAATCATATCAAGTATCTTTTCTGACCACAATGCTATGAGACTAGATATCAATTACAGGAAAAAAACTGTAAAAAATACAGACACATGAGGGTAAACAATAAACTACTAAATAACCAAGAGATCACTGAAGAAATCAAAGAGCAAATCAAAAAATATCTAGAAACAAATGATAATGAAAGAATGATGACCCAAAACCTATGGGATGCAGCAAAAACAATTCTGAGGGAAGTTTATAGCAATACAATCCTGACTCAAGACACAAGAAACATCTCAATTAAACAACCTAAACTTACACCTAAAGCAATTAGAGAAAGAAGAACAAAAAACCCCCAAAGTTAGCAGAAGGAAAGAAATCATAAATATCAGATCAGAAATAAATGAAAAAGAAATGAAGGAAACAGTAGCCAAGGTCAATAAAACTAAAAGCTGGTTCTTTGAGAAGATAAAATTGATAAACCATTAGCCAGACTGATCAAGAAAAAAAGGGAGAAGACTCACATCAACAAAATTAGACATGAAGAAGGAGAAGTAACAACTGACACTGCAGAAGTACAAAGGATCATGTGGGATTACTATAAGCAATGATACGTCAATAAGATGGACAACCTGGAAGAAATGGACAAATTCTTAGAAAAGCACAACCTTCCGAGACTGAACAAGGAAGAAATAGAAAATATAAACAGACCAATCACAAGCACTGAAATTGAGACTGTGATTAAAAACCCTCCAACAAACAAAAGGCCAGGATCAGATGGCATGACAGGAGAATTCTATCAAACATTTAGAGAAGAGCTAACACCGTTCCTTCTCAAACTCTTCCAAAATGTATCAGAGGTAGGAACACTCCCAAACTCATTCTGTGAGGTGACAATCACGCTGATACCAAAACCAAACAAAGGTGTCACAAAGAAAGAAATCTACACGCCAATATCACTGATGAATATAGATGTAAAAATCCTCAACAAAATACTAGCAAATAGAATCCAACAGCATATTTAAAGGATCAGAAACCATGATCAAGTGGGGTTTATCCCAAGAATAATCCAGCAAGGATTCTTCAATATACGCAAATCAATCAATGTGATACACCATATTGACAAATTGAAGGAGAAAAACCATATGATCATCTCAATAGATGCAGAGAAAGCTTTTGACAAAATTCAACACCCATTTATGATAAAAATCTTCCAGAAAGCAGGCACAGAGGGAACTTACCTCAACATAATAAAGGCCATATATGACAAACCCACAGCCAACATCATCCTCAATGGTGAAAAAGTGAAACCATTTCCACTAAGATCAGGAGCAAGGCAAGGTTGCCCACTCTCACCACTCTTATTCAACATAGTTTTGGAACTTTTAGCAAAGCAATCAGAAAAGAAAAAAGAAATAAAAGGAATCCAAATCAGAAAAGAAGAAGTAAAGCTGTCACTGTTTGCAGATGACATGATACTATACCTAGAGAATCCTAAAGATGCTACCAGAAAACTACTAGAGCTAATCAATGAATTTGGAAAAGTAGCAGGATACAAAATTAATGCACAGAAATCTCTTGTATTCCTGTACAGTAATGATGAAAAATCTGAAAGAGAAATTAGGGAAACACTCCCATTTACTTTGCAACAAAAAGAAAAAAATACCTAGAAATAAACCTACCTAAGGAGACAAAAGACCTGTATGCAGAAAACTATAAGACACTGATGAAAGAAATTAAAGATGATACAAACAGATGGAGAGATATACCATGTTCCTGGATTGGAAGAATTAACATTGTGAAATTGATGATACTACCCAAAGCAATCTACAGATTCAATGCAATCCCTATCAAACTACCAATGGCATTTTTCACAGAACTAGATCAAAAAATTTCACAATTTGTACGGAAACACAAAAGACCCCGAATAGCCAAAGCAATCTTGAGGAAGAAAAAGAGAGCTGGAATCACGATCCCAGACTTCAGACTATTCTACACAGCTACAGAAATCAAGACAGTATGGTACTGGCACAAAAACAGAAATATAGATCAATGGAACAGGATAGAAAGCCCAGAGATAAACCCAAGCACATATGGTTACTTTATTTATGATAAAGGAGGCAAGAATATACAGTGGAGAAAAGAAAGTCTCTTCAGTAAGTGGTGCTGAGCAAACTGGACAGCTACATATAAAAGAATGAAATTAGAACACTCCCTAACACCATACACAAAAATAAACTCAAAACGGATTAAAGACCTAAATGAAGGCCAGACACTATAAAACTGTTAGACGAAAACATAGGCAGAACACTCTATGACATAAATCACAGCAAGATCCCTTCTGACCCACCTTCTAGAGAAATGGAAATAAAAACAAAAATAAACAAATGGGACCTAATGAAAACTTAAAAGCTTTTGCACAGTAAAGGACACCATAAACAAGACTCAAAGACAACCCTCAGAATGGGAGACAATATTTGCAAATAAAACAACGGACAAAGGATTAATCTCCAAAATATACAAACAGCTCTTTCAGTTAAATATCAAAAAACAAAAACAACCCAATCCAAAAATGGGCAGAAGACCTAAATAGATATTTATGCAAAGAGGATATACAGATTGCCACCATATGAAAGGATGCTCAACATCACTAATCATTAGAAAAATGTAAATCAAAACTACAATGAGCTATCACCTCACACCTGTCAGAATGGCCATCATCAAAAAATCCAGAAACAATAAATGCTGGAGAGGGTGTGGAGAAAAGGGAACCCTCTTGTACTGTTGGTAGGAATGTAAATTGATACAGCCACTATGTAGAACAGTATGGAGTTTCTTCAAAAAACTAAAAGTAGAACTACCATACGACCCAGCAATCCTACTCCTGGGCATATACCCTGAGAAAACCATAATTCAAAAAGAATCACAATGTTCACTGCAGCTCTATTTACAATAGGCAGGACATGGAAGCAACCTATGTATCCATCGACAGGTTAATGGAATAAAGAAGATGTGGTACATATATACAATGGAATATTACTCAGCCATAAAAAGAAATGAAATTGAACTATTTGTAGTGAAGTGGATGGACCCAGAGTCTGTCATACAGAGTGAAGTAAGTCAGAAAGAGAAAAACAAATCTTGTATGCTAACACATATATATGGAATCAAAAAAAAAAAATCGTTCTGAAGAACCTAGGGACAGGACAGGAATAAAGACGCAGACATAGAGAATGGACTTGAGTATACAGGGAGGGTGAAGGGTAAGCTGGGACAAAGTGAGAGAGTGGCATGGACATATATACACTACCAAATGTAAAATAGATAGCTAGTGGGAAGCAGCCACATAGCACAGGGAGATCAGCTCAGTTCTTTGTGATCACCTAGACAGGTGGGATAGGGAGAGTGATAGGGAGACGAAAGAGGGCGGAGATGTGGGGATATATGTTTACATATAGCTGATTCACTTTGTTATACAGCAGAAACTAACACACCATTGTAAAGCAATCATACTCCAATAAAGATGTTGAAAAAAAAAAGAGTACTCATCTACTTAAGGTCACATAGCTTATATGTGGAAGAGCAGGGCTTTGCTCTCTGAAAAATGACTTATTAGTCTAATATGAGAGGAACTGACAAAACATTAAATAAAGTATATGAATCTCTAAGAAGCGTGGTTGGCACACGTGAGGTACTTGTAAATTATAGTTATTGTTACTGATTTTTCTAATAAGATGGGGAGTAAATAAAAATGGATCGACCATGCTCATAAGAAATCTATCATGTACTGTATATTTAGTTACCTGTCTGTATGTAAATGTTTTATCATCCCAATTAGACTGCTAAATACTTTAAAGATTGATTTAAAGTCAATTAAAATATGCATGATTCAAATAATACTGTGATGAGGTATTTATTGAAGATATTTCAGAAAAACAAAGAAGGAAAATAACCAATCAGGTCCTAAAGCAAAATCACATTTTTGTAACCACTCTTTATATTTAGTACATTTTCTTTCTGTTTTGTATACATAGAACTTTTTTGAAGAATAACTGGAACCCATATAAAACATATAATTTTATATTGTCTTTTTAAAACTTGACATTACACGATAAGCCTTTTTCTATTTTATTACAGTCTTTATAACAACATAATGACTTTCATTCTTACACTAACAGATTTCTCTGGTTTATTTAATTATTACTTTCTAATTGAACATTTAGACTATTCACAATTGTAGAACATTATACATAATTCTGTTATAAATAACTTTCTCTCTCTCTCTCTTTCCACCTCTCCCCAGCACCTCTCTCTCTCTCCTTCCCCCTGCCTCTCTTTTGGCCTTTAACATTATTTACTCAAGAGAGAGTTCAAAACTCTAATTACTAACTAAAAGACTTCTAACATCTTCTAGAATCTTGTACCACATTTTATATCAAGCTTACTTTTATTACCCACAGTGCCTAATATAATGTCACCCATAAAGTAGATGCTTTATAAATATATATTGTTTAAATGACTAATAGAAGAGATGGGGAAACTTCACCAAATCATTATTGGCAAACTGGTTTAATCTATTAGTATATTAAATCAAATTCACAAAGTCAACATCATTGTAAAGATGTAAGAAAAGAAGGTCCACAATAAAATACTTTAGAAGTATAATGAACTATCGGCACACAAAATGCTGTTATTTAGATGTTTGGTTCTCTAATTTCCAGTGCATAGACTTTTAGTGCAACAAAGAATTCTTAGGAGTCTTTACAATCCTTTATCAATGAAAAAAACAAGCATTTGAAATAACAGAAAGAATTGAATTGCTTTTCATGAAATACTTTAAAATAATTTTTAAAATCTAATTTTAAAAGCTCTATGTTTATGGAAAAATCGCATGTGAAGTGTTGGTTTAATACAAAGTGAAAATGAATATTCAATTCTCCCAAACACTATGCTCCAATCTTGTCTTCTCCTTCTACCAGTTCGTCATAAACCAATAATACATTCTCATTGGTATGTAATGTTTTAATCTTAAATTCAAAGTTTGGTAAGGCAGTTATATATTCAGAATATTTTTAATGAATACTGACCATATTCCAGGCTACTAGAAACTATTCTAAATGAACTGCAAGTTCGTCAATGTCCCCTGCCCTTTCTCCTCTGGACCTCTATGCATTGCTGTTACTCTGCTCCACCCCTCCTGTTTAAGTGGATAACTCTTACTTTTCTTTTATTTCAAGATTCCATTAGATGTTATCTCTACTGCAAAGCTGCCCCTTCCATCCCAAGAAAGTGTTAGATGGCCCTCATGGTGTGCTACTACAACCCCTGTGCTTATTCCTTATATCATAAATGCTATTAATTTTTGTGTCTCCTCCTCTAGACTGTAACTGCCTAGAGGATAGATGATTTACCTCTCTTATAAATTAAGAGGATTCAAGTTATCCTGATAATGTACACTCTTGTAAGTGTTTTGTGCTTATAAATGTTAACTGTCTTGAGACTAGCTGGTATATATGGCACAATTTCACAATTATAATTGGCTCTAGTTTCCTAAGCATTGTATTTATTCCTCTGATTAAACTGAAAGCTCCCTGGGGTCAGGGTTCTTGTCTTAACCTGCTTCTGTAACCTCCAGAGTCCTAGAAAAGAATAGTCATTACTTAATTATTCATGAGTGGCCACACTGGATACAATCACAACTCTAATACAACCATCACTGAAGCCCAGTTTACTGGCAATATAATAACACAATTCAAACTCTTCTCTAAGAACCAGGAATGTGACAGCAAAGTAAATGGTATAACCCATAAGAAAAGCAATTTCTTAATATTTTCCAAGGAGAAAAAAGCCCCATATTCAGGAATGCCTTTTCTCAGATCTCTCCTAAAAACATAATCTAAAAATCATAGACTACTATTTTCATGAAGATGCTTTTAATATTTTATTCTTTTTTAAAATCGTTAAAGCTTAACCACATGGGAAATAACTTCTTTCCCACACAGCATTTTTCCTCCCGTGGTAGGATCCTACTCGATATAAGTCCTGGCCTTTCTCTGCCTACCAATTCACTCCAACCTAAACGAGGAAGAAGGATGACTTACCTGACTGTCAGTTTTGGCAAAATAAACCAGGCATGTGTAGCCCACCTGCACTCTTCTTCCTCTTGGGAGCAAGTGGGCCACAGAGAATATCTGCTCCCCAAGGGTATGATCTTCATCACTGTTGAGATCAGGCATGGTCCATTACTGGTTGCAATTGGGGAAGGGGTAGCATGAGGAGAGTGTCTGCTTAATTCCAAGGTTTAGTGAGAGACCCATCTGGCTCTCACAATAAGCTCCATGTTCCAACCTATGCTTAATCAGTAATAAAGGTAATATTCTGGCTCCATCTGCCACTCTTTTGTTTTATTTCTCAAATTATTCAAAGCCCAGGCAAAGAAGAGGAATGCCATTTATTGGCTCCCCTCGGAGATCAACAGATGGGAATATGCAAAAGTGAAGATAGCTTTACTGTTATAGTAGTGAAACTATAAGTGATGTTTATCTTCTATTTTCCTAAACTTTCATTATTGTGTTATCTTTTTTAAAAAAAATTAGGGGTTGTAGGAAGGCCAAAGCAACAACAAAAAAACAAACAAAAACAAAAATTATCTCTGTACTACATATCAATTTAATCTTTTATCACACCTGCTTGAAAATAATGAAGCTGAATTTCAAAAGTAAAACAACATATTAAAAACACAAAATTTTCAACACATACTAAAAGTGCAAAAACATGTGCCTACTTTTAAAGTTCAAAAGGTGTGAACTTAGGTGCTATGGATAGTCTCAATATTTCAAAAGGGGAGAGGAAATGTGATGACTCTTTTTAACAATTCCAGAAGGCAAGATACTTCGGAAGAAAAGGACCACTTCTCTAGAGATGTCTGTTCTTCTCGACAGGATTTTAAATATCATTATCACTAGTTGGCAGAGAAAGGATCCAATATGTCACTGGAAAATATGTCCCCAAATGAAGCAAATGATAGTAGGAGAAGTTTGGTCTAAAACCAGACCTGCAGTTTGGCTTCCCTGAGGCTCAAGTCTGGTGGAAGAGCCAGACTTCCACCCTAGAACTTTTTATCTCCCATAGCTCCCTTGCTTCCTCTGTCTTCTAGCTCCCATAAACCCCCTTTCTGTGTCTTAAAAGTTTGACAGCTTCATTTCACAGGATCTCAAAGAGAATTTACAAAAGTGCAACGTAATTCCTTCCATGTTAACAAGGAAATTAGCTCCTGAGAGCTGTGTATCTACCACAGGGAAGGGGCTTTAGGTTAAGTTCGCTTAGCAGTATATTGACCGTTGCCACACAACACTCCTTATGTACTAAATCCCAGCCATTTTATTTTGCATTCTGATACAAGAAGAAATACAATTAGATAAATTTGAGCACAGCAACAGAAATATGAGAATAGGGTATAAACCTTTCAGATGAGGCAAGTGATTAGATTTTCTTGACTGGTGAAGAAAAAGAAAAGTATTATGAAAATACACCATACCCTGATTGTTGAATTTAATATTTTCACCGTTTTGCTCCATTAACCTGGTAGACCATGCCTAATATAATCCATCAAGGAGGGCATTTTGACAGCAAGCATCAGTTTCATCAGCTATGAAATGGAGATAATATTTCACAGAGTGAGGTTTAAACTAGGTAACTATTTTAAAGAAGGCTGGCATGGTGCTTACCTAATATGCCCATTATTATTTTATGGTGTATAGGTGGCTTACTTTTGACCATCATATTAATATAAATTATTTTCCTAAACTTTATATAGACTACGGTCTACCCACTTGCATTCAAATCACTTTAAATTCTTAACTTTTTCTACTCCACCCTTCATATACAGTATTACCAAAATACCTACATGTCATCTTCTTCTCTTGGAAACTCACAGTGTATCTTAGCATACTAAAAGCTCTGAGATGCTCTGTAGTAAAGAAATATGCTCTTTGTGTTTGTGTGTGTGTTTGTTTAAATTTTATAAGAAGTTCTATTTTAATATCTCCTTGCTTACTTTTCCATAGGACACAGTAGAAAACAAGACGCTAAAATATAGGAAGAGTTAATGATTAGTGGCAGAACTGTAGGTGATTTTTATTTTCTGCTTTTGTCTTTTTCACAATGTCCCCCTAAATTTCCATATTTTTCATAATGTCCCCCTTAAATTTCCATAGTTTTACAATCAGATAAATCATTCTTTTTATTTAAAAAAAAAAAAAAGGCTAATGGCACTAAGACTGTATTTGCCAAGTGCTTGTTATCCCTATATCTCTGTTCCTGGATCTTTTTTTTTTTTTTTTTTGCGGTACGCGGGCCTCTCACTGTTGTGGCCTCTCCCGTTGCGGGGCACAGGCTCCGGATGCGCAGGCCGCCACGGGCCTAGCTGCTCCACGGCATGTGGGATCTTCCCGGACCAGGGCACGAACCCGTGTGCCCTGTCTGCAGGCGGACTCTCAACCACTGCGCCACCAGGGAAGCCCTCTGGATCTTAGTATCTTAGTTTCCTCATTGAGTATCTTGGGCTTTTCATCAGTACAATGAACATATCATTTTCATAACACTTCTCATGGTAAACATTTTGAAATCCAAGTACAATGAAATGCTAACAAACAGAAGCAGGGCATTTTGCTTTTAAGACTCCTCTAAAAATTCAAATCCAAGGGTCTATAGATAGAGTCATAGTAAAGAAAGGTCAATTTGACTTTTCCAGGATGAGGCTTTCTAATTCTGACTTCACAGCTTTTGGAGTGACAAGATTTAGCCTCATTGAATACCTGGGCTACTTCTCAGTTGTGTGATCTAGAATACAATGTATTGCATAATCTCCCTGAGGATCTATTTTCTTATCTGCAAAATGGGAACAAGGTCACTCATGCCTCAGGGTTATTGAAATAAGAAAATGGGATAACTCTCTGAGGAAATGCTTTATAAATGGAAGTACAAAATTCCGTACAGAAATTATTTAAAAGAAAAATCCTCTCCTTTTAACATCAGGCAGAAAAAGCTAAATGAAAAAAACAGCAATGCCTCATGGCAACACTTGCATGTCTTTGTATATGTCCAAAGTATAGTCTTGCAAAAAATCACCAGTAAATGTCAGACAGACATTTCTTCTCTAGCTGAAAGATATTCTGATTATTAGTAGGTGAAAATGTAGTTTCCACTAAGTGAGATATTTGCTATTATCTCCATGAGCATTCTACTCTTGTTGCCTTAGAGGTCCCTCTTCGCTTTCATTCATACTAAGTAAAATGTGCAAAAGTTGCCTTACTAATAGTCTACTAATTTATTTTACTAAAGACTGATGATAGTTTTCTCAGCTTCCGTAGTGTTTCCTCACTTATAAAGCAAAACTTTTTTCTGACCTTCAGTACATAACACAAAGCAATTAGTTTTTGCTTTTTCAACGTAAAAACACCTATTGTCAAACTGTCAGAATAAAAATTACTAGATTCCAAGATTAATGAATATTAATGAGAAAACTAGCAGTCTTTCTCCTCTTAATCATCCTTTACAATATTAATCTTTCTTACAACATGCCAAACCACAAGCCTAAATTCCTCAAAAATGGGTATATTCCATATGCAACACAGGAAGCACCCAGGAAATTCCACCAAATTAAAGGAAGGATGGAGAAGAAGATATCACTTACTATCATGGATTCTACTGCTATACTTAATATAAGGTTGACCAGAGAGAGACTTAAAGATGTCTTGGGAATATGCAATCACACATTGTCTTTTTCTATTCTGTGGATTCTACAGACATGTGAAAAATGACCTTTAGACTTTTCTATATTAATTACACATCAACTTTTTAAAAAAACATTAGACACCTAACTGTGTTCCTTGGTAATTATTTAGTTAAGCCATTCCACATCTCTGGGTTTCAGTTTTGTCATCTGTAAATATAAAGAGGTTATAAATATCTATCAATAGAGAAAAAGTTTTATGTAAGTTAAGGTCTATCTATACAGTGGAATTTTATGGATCCTTTAAAAGCGATAAAGGTGAAAACCCCAACAAAATGGAAACCAGACTTTTATGGGAGAAAATCAGGATAAAACTTACTTGTATATTAAAATTAGAATTAGGTATAAATGCATAAACACAAATAACAATCTAAGAAGAACATGGAGAAATGAACGTTTTGTCATTCTCTCTGTTGTTACTTTTATAATACTTAAGACCTAAAGATCTTCCCCTTACCCAGTAAAATTAAATAAAGAAATTAAGCTACTATGATTAGGATTAAAATTCCATTACCCTATACTACAATGATGAGCATACATACAGTGGTTAGCTATATATATTAACTATACTTAAGTATTTTGTGTACATTGATCTTTCCCTATGAATATATTGTAAAAATCTTAAAGAAGAAATCCATGTGTTTTACCCCCTTTCAATCCTCTGTAACACTAGTTGTTGTGGACTGAGCACACATAGAAAGCTAACAGATTTAGGGATTCAGGATTTGCAGTATCCATCGTATGGTGAGTCAAATTATTGCCAGTCCCCTGATACCAATTCATATCATATCTCAGAAGCCAGCTCATAACCCTCTTTAAAAAAGGAATTAGCATATTTTAACAGTATTGTTTGTTTAATACATATATTCTAAAATAAGCTGTATTTCCATGCGGGTAATGATATATCTACTGCATTGATTACACTATCTCTAGCATCCAACACTATGTCTGCAATATGGAAGACTGGCCATAAGTATTTGCTGTACCATTAGATCAAAATTTCTCAACCTGAGCACTAACGATGTTTTAATTTTCTGTTGTGTGGGATGGAAGGGGGCAGTGCATTGTAGGATGTTTAGCAGCATCTCAGGTCTCTACTCACTATATGCCATGAGGTTCTCAATAAACATGTGGTAATTGTCAAAATTATCGAAAATATTTGATTGTGATACATGATTGGTTGTAGAAGTGCTAGTACTTTCTCATGACATGGAGTGTTGGATGATATAAGCAGGATAGTGAGCTACTATTCACAAATAAAAATTACTGCCATCACACAAGTACCCAGAGTTTAAACAGTTTCTACAAAGACTTTAAAGTATCTAAAGAGAAGTAAAGTTTGTAACTTAAGATAAAAAAAAAAAAAAAGGTGGGGGAAATATAATTAGAATAAACCTAGTTATATCAAAGGATTATAGGTAAACCAAGGATTATAACAAGGCAAAAAAAAATCATTAACTGACTAATATCCAATATACTGCAGGTATCTAATCACCCTAATCACCTTTCTTATAATTCACCTACTGTGAACCTGCATACCTATGGTGGAAACCTCTACCCATGGGGAATTGTTAGGAGCCTCTCCTCACCTTAACTAGATGTTCAGTCTTTCCAAATTATTAGTGCCCATAATGCTTAAATTTTGGAAGATAAAGAGGATCTTTCAGCAATTCCATCCTTCTCAGGAAAAGAGAACAAACCTACTATGTCATCACACACACATACCACATACACACACACAGAGTATACACATACTGAGGGTAAAAAAGTTCAAGAACAAAGGAGGAATTAAAAAGGCATGTTTAAAAATATTCCTAATAGAACTCTATCTTAAATCCCTGTCTGCCCTCATACTCTAGTCACTGAGGCCAGATCACACAGAAGAAAACATCTAGACTCCTCTTTTCCTAAAGCAGAAAACAGTACTAGGACCTAAAGAACAAGTCCTTGTCTTTCCTTTCTTTAGGCCTTACCGACACCCTCAAATTTTCCAGAGTTAAAGGTACCTCCCGAGAGAATGTTAACCCAGCCCTATGTTTCACTACCAAAATTACATAGAGAGAGGAACAAGAAGCTGGAATTTCCAAAGCCTTCTCAATCCACTCCTTTCACCAAATGTTTCAAACTTTCCCTGGAGACGGTGGGTGAAGTTTTGTTCAATATGGCATCACCATTTGTAAGAAATGTGTTTTGTGAACCCTCTTCTCAGAGAAAGCACAAGTAGGAATGAAAGATGTTTAACAAACAATAGACATATGAAATAATGTGATTTGTTATGTCCCTAATACATTTTTATGTCAAAACCTGATCATCACTCAGTTTCCTCCTGGATTTCAATCTTGTCTAAAACTGACTCATGTTTTTTCTATTTGTCCCAGTAAACCTGGGATAAAGTTGGGCATTTGGCCTTTTTTTGTTCAGCATTAACATTACTGCAAGGCTTAATAGGTTTCCCTTTCACTTATATAGCCGGGCCCAAGTACCCAGTTAAAGCCTCAAGACATTAGTGGCATCATTAATGCCACAGTGATTAAGTGAGATAGCCAAGCACCAGTGCACCATGAAGAACAATAGGAGATTTCAAAGTCAAATCTGAAGCAACTGTCACGATTCTTAAACAAGGCAAATGCATTAAGTTCCTATTATTTCCACATTTTGCACGTAAATGAGGGCTGTTTCTGGACCTTCAATCATACCTTAGAACTTTAACTGGATGTTAGAACACAATGATAATCATTATTTTGTTACCAGTTTTGGTCCAGCAATATTGACTTAACTCTACTAGAAGAAATACATATTTGCAGCAAAACCAGAGATGCCTATTTCTAACTCTGCAAAAAAGTAGGCCATTAGCATTCCCAAGGAAACTGCTTAACAACTTATCAAATTACCCAAAGTTGTAGATACATACAGCATGTAAATTCCCCCTTAGTATAAAGTGTAATAAATTAAAAATGTGAGTCCATTAATTCAATGCACTCATCTTACAAATTGTATGCAGGTTTAACGATGTGCCAAACATTGTGCTAAGTACTAGGAATGCAGTAATTAACAAAATAGACACAGTACTCTGCTCTTGCTATAGCAAGGAATACAGAAAGGTACGGGTTCAAATTCTAATCCCAAAATTTACTACCTACATAAACTTAGCTAGTCATTCTAAAACTCCATTTTCTAATGTTTAAAATGGAGCTAATCATATCTTCTTCAGAGCTTATGGTAACAGTAAAGAATATACTATATTGTATGTGAAAGTACCCAAGATAGAGTTAGCACCTAATAGACACCCAATAAGTGCTACCAGTCCAGAAAACCATCTGGTAACTCATGCTTTTTGAGTATCATTTGTGAACTCAGTAGCTTTTGTGCTATATCAGATCAATCAAAATGGTTAATAAGCAATACATTTACAATTATAAATAATTAATGCTGCAACAGCTAGAAAGAGATACTTCTCAGCAGAAGAAATTTTATAAAGAATGGTTAGAAAATTGCTCTCGGGGATCAAGAAGAAAAGATTGAGCATGTTTGCTCCAGGACTGAAAATCAATATGCAAAAAAACCCAAGAGAATGTTCCATAATGTTGAAAATGTCATTATAAAGGCCAAGGAAGTATAATGAAGGTTCCTAAGTGACAAAAATCAGATGAGCATGGGAATGAATGGAAAAATGAACAAACACTTTCCTTGGGAGTTCATAGTTTATTTCTGAATATGAAAATTAAATTCTATAATATAACAATGAATCTCACTAACCAAAAGTGGTTGTTTTTGAAATCATGGTAATCTCTGTATTTGAAACTTAATACTCACAAAGAAATTGAATATTAACTGACAAAACAGATAATTTTAAAAAGAAATACAGGCCTATGTGAAGAGACATACTTTTTATACATTTTTTAAAATGTGGAACATATTTGTTCATTTTAACCAAATAAGCAAAAATGAAGTTTGCTAATAAATTTACAAGATATACTGGTGAATGTTTTGATTTACTTACAATTACTTAACAGTTGTTAAAATGATTTGGCAGTATCATGATTGATTTAAAAACTAGAATGAATAACATTTATTTACTAGTATGCAAATTCCTTACCAAGAAGCACACCTTTGAATCATTACTTTGTGTTGCTGTGAGAAATTTTTAAAAAAAGAAAAAAATTCATAAGCTTTCCCATTATATTATCAATTTGGGAGATCTAATAATTGCACCATTGGAAGGGTCCTCAGAAATACACTTGCTCTAGCTGCCTGTGACCTGTCAGGTAAATGGAAATCCAACAACCTTACTTCATTGTGTGGTCCTGTGTTTAGTCATCTTCGGAGTTCAGAATCACTCTCTTGTATCAAAGTAAAGCCCTTCCTGAATCAATTTATTTATGACTCTAAATTACCTTCTATTTGGCCCTATTGATTCCACTACATTGTGCTTTTAATTTTTTTCTCTACATTGTCCTCTCTGTTCTTGCTTGGCTTTCTTCCTATCAAAAAATAAGGGAATGAATTGGGCATGAGATCTAGTACCAATGCAGTGATCTCCTAGCCATGTGACTCTGAGGAAGCCACTTCACCTGTATGGCCTCAGGTTTTTCTTTGTAAATTAACAGAATTAGACTAAATTATAATTGAGATGCCTTTCAATCCTGTTATTCCAAGATTTGCATAAGGCTTGATGAGTTGCCATCTGCTTTAGTAGTAGGGGAAAAAAGACACTCAAGCAAGAGGTGCAGATTGTAGTACAGGCTCTAATTTGGAAAAACTGTGCCACCTCTCTGAGATTAATTTGGCTCATTCATCAGAAAAGCATAATTATGCCTGTCCTGTTACCTCACAGGGTAGACGATTCAGCGAGGTGAAGATACAGGTTGGTAAATAATGTAAACTTTACCCTTACCAATCTTTTAAGACCTGGCAGATGTAGGTAGGGGAAAAGATAATGAGTAGAAAAATGTATATTACTTAGAGAGTAAAACAGAGAGAAAGTCACAAAACTATGGATCATTTAGCTAATAAAAGGAGAAATTCATTTATCTTCCTAATGACTGATACATATTTGAAGACCTTAACTGTATTAAAAGCAAAACAAGTTAAATTTGACATCTGAGTCAAAGAGCAAAGAAGAGCAAAGAACAACGGACTGGATTCTAACACTATTTTTGTCATAATAGTGAATGAATGACTTTGGACAAATCACACTCTCATGTTCTTTTGTCAAATACAGACCCTTAAACTTAGCACCTCTAGAAGAAAAATTTTCTTTATTATAAATTTTATTTTTAATTATGTACTTTTTAAATTGGAGAGACAGAGGGAGATAGAACTTCCATTTTGACTATGATGGACTAGTTTATAACATTCCAGACCTCCCGCTGAGAAAAACTCAAAAGGCTGGATTATCAAAACAGTTTCAAGTCTTCAAAGAGCCACCAGGGCAGCCAGAACTTGAGGGACCAGAATCTCTGAGAGAAGAAAACTCACTGAGGTGGGCTCAACACTTCTTTTCTCCTCAAAGCATTTTCCTATTTGTAACCAGGAGGCTGAGGAGCTAAACAGAAAGCTGAGAAAAAAACATCTGCTGAGTAAAGTGTTTGGCAGTCTTAAGAAAAATTGGAGTTTAGGGTTGAAAAGAAAGCTAGGACTTGAGGATAGAAGATTCTGCAGTAAAAGATAGTGCAAAGAAATAAGGTCAGCCCTATGTGATATTTTTTTCTCTCAAGGCAATGCCTCAGCAGAGCAGCGACTGAGACTAAGCAGGTGAGAAGAGTGAAGGCTCTGAGAAGCTAAGGAGAACTTTTAACAATCACACAGTGCTGGGGAGACAAAATTGGGCTTCAAGGCTCACCAATGAGGGAATGCACTGATAAACATCACAGGGTTAAGGCTAGGGTTAGGGTTAAGGTTAGGGATATGGATAGAGGCAAACTGAAAATAGACTACCCTCATAAAAACTAAAACTTTGTCCTCAATTTAGCCCAGCCCATAATTGGATTAAAGTGATAGGCCTCTAATCTATCTGTACATTAGAAGCAAAAGTAAAACCTAAGGGAAGATGGTGTTACTCAGATTATCTATAATTTTTCATATATAGTAGCTGTCATTCAATACAAAACTTCATATCCTGCCAAGAAACAAGAATAAAAGAAAAAGTAGAAAACAGAACAGACCCACAGTTCATCCAGATATTCGAGTTATTAGAAATGGCCCTTGAAATAACCGTGGTTGATATGTTTCAGAAAATAAATGGTACTCCTAAGACATAGGTACCTTTCTGTGTATATGTTGTACATCAATAGGAAGTTTATTAAAAGTTAATTGTAAAACATGAAAAGGTAGAGAATTTCTCCAGAGTACTAGATCTATGAAACCCACCCAGACTTCAGACAATACTATAAAGCTACAGTAATCAAAACACCATGGTACTGGCATAAAACCATACATATGGCTCAAATGAACAGAATAGAGAGCCCAGAAGTAGACTATACACCTGTGGTCAATTCATCTTCAACAAAGGAGGCAAGAATACACAATGGAGAAAAGACAGTCTCTTCAGCAAGTGGTTTTGGGAACGCTGGACAGCTGCATGTAAATCGATGAAGTTAGAATACACCCTTCACACCATACACAAAAATAAACTCAAAATGGCTTAAACACTTAAATATAAATAACCATAAAACTTCTAAAAGAGAATATAGGCAAAACATTCTCTGACATAAATCGTACCAACGTTTTCTTAGGTCAGTCTCCCAAGGCAAGAGAAATAAAAGCAAAAAAAAAACAAATGGGACCTAATCAAACTTATAAGCTTTTGCACAGCAAAGGAAACCATAAACAAAATGAAAAGACAACCTACAGACTGGGAGAAAATAATTGCAAACAATGTGACCAACAAAGGCTTGACTTCCAAAATAAACAAATAGCTCATACAACTCAGTAACAACAACAACAACAACAGAAAATCAAAACATGGGCAGAAGACCCAAATAAACATTTCTCCAGAGAAGACATATAGATGGCCAACAGGCACACGAAAAGCTGTTCAATATCACTGATTATTAGAGAAATGCAAACCAAAACTATATACCATGAGGTATCACCTCATGCAAGTCAGAATGGCCAACATTAAAGAATCTACAAATAATAAATGCTGGAGAGGGTGTGGAGAAAACGGAACCCTCCTACACTGTTGGTGGGAATGTAAATTGGTACAGCCACTATGGAAAACAGTATGGAGGCTCCTTAAAAAACTAAAAATAGAGTTACCATATGCTCCTGCAATTCCACTCCTGGGCATATATCTGGACAAAACTCTAATTTTAAAAGATACATGCACCCCAGTGTTCATAGCAGCACTATTTACAGTAGCTAAGACATGGAAGCAACCTAAACGACCATTCATAGATGAATGCCTAAAGATGATATGGTATGTATACACAATGGAATACTACTCAGCCATATAAAAGTGTGAAATAATGTCATTTGCAGCAACATGGATGGATCTAGAGATTAACATACTAAGTGAATTAAATCAGACAAAGACAAATATCATATGATATCACTTACATGTGGAATTTAAAAATACATGATACAAATGAACTTATTTGCAAAACAGAAACAGACTCACAGACCTAGAAAACAAACATATAGTTACCAAAGGGGATAGCAGGGGTGGGGGCCAGGGGGACAGATAAATTAAGAGTTTGGGATTACCACATA
This sequence comes from Platanista minor, assembly GCA_004363435.1. Lineage (NCBI taxonomy): Eukaryota > Metazoa > Chordata > Mammalia > Artiodactyla > Platanistidae > Platanista > Platanista minor. The sequence continues at coordinate 26,511 of RJWK010013340.1, forward strand.
CACACTACTATATTTTTTTAAAAGTATGTGGGTAAATCTAAATGAATATTGGCTACATAAAACAATAATTGTTACTCTTAAGAGATAAAGAAATCATATGATCATCTCAATAGATGCAGAAAGTGCATTTTATTAAAGTCAACACTCATTCATCATATTTTTAAAAAATCACAGCAAGCTAGGAATAGAAGTGAATTACTTTAGTCTGAAAACATTTTTAAAACATTATATTAATGTGAAATATTTAAATGCTCTCCCTCAAGATGAGAACGTTAGCCATCATTACTTCTGTTCATTATTGTACTAGAGGTTTTAGCTGGTACAATAAGATTTAAAAAGTAAGAGACTGAAAAAGAGAAAATAAAACCATCAGTTTTCTCAGCTAATTGGATTATGTAGTAGTAAATCTAAAAGAATCTACAGACAAAATATTGTAAATATAAGTGAATTTAGCAAGTTCTCTCTATACCATGTCAATGTACAAAAATCAATTGTATTTCTTCAAATAATGCACCAACAAAGAATTGAAAAATATAATTTAAAAATGATATTATTGGGGAGGGATAAATCAGGAGCTTGGGATGAACACACACACACTGCTATATACAAGATAGCTGACAAATGGGGACCTACTGTATAGCACAAGGAACTCTACCCAGTATTCTGTGATAACCTATATGAGAAAAGAATCTGAAAAAGGATGAATACATGTATATGTATAACTGAATCAGTTTGCTATACATCTGAAACCAACACAACATTGTAAATCAACCATACTCCAATAAATTAAAATATTTTAAAAAATGATACTATTTACAATAGCACCAAACTATATCTCAATGAATAAATATAATGAAAGATATTCAACACCTCTATACAGAGCATTCCAAAATATTATTAAAAGAAATTCTAAAAGATCTAAATAAGTGAGGATATATACATATATATGAATATCATTTTGGTGAATTATATGCTCAAAGTTTTAAATATGTAAATTCTTCCCAAGGTAATAGATATCAGAAGGTGGTTACTTTTGCAGTGTGGGTGATAGTGACTGAGAAAGAGCACAAATGAAGGCCTCTACCTTGTTGATTATATTTATTACTACATTTGAGTGCCTTTTCAGTTTGTGAAAATTCATCAAGGGATACATTTTGTGTGCTTTTATACATATATAATTTACTTCAATTAAAAAACATACGATTGGATGAATTGGTAAATAAGTTGACTGGCACATGGTGATTTTTTTTAAATGTGGTAAAAAACACACGGCATGATATCTACCCTTTTAGCAAAATTTTAAGTGTACAGTACAGTATTGTTAACTATAAGCTCAAGGTTATACAGTGGATCTCTAGAACTTTTTCATCTTATATGACTGAAACTTTATACTCACTGAATAGCAAATCCCCATTTCTTCCTCCCCTTAGCCCCTGGTAACTACCATTCTACTTTCTGCTTCAATGAGTTTGACTACTTTAGATATCTCATGTAAGTGGGGTATTGGTCCTTCTGTGACTGGCCTATTTCAATTAGCATAATGTCCTCAAGTTTCAGCCATGTTGTAGCATATGATAGAATTTCCTCCTTTTTAAAGGCTGAATACTATCCCTTTGTATGAATATACCATATAATCCTTATCCATTCATCCATTCACCCACTCATGGACATTTAGGTTGTTTTCATCTCTTGGCTATTGAGAATAATGCTGCAATATACATAGGGGTGCAGATATCTCCTAAAGATCTTGATTGCAATTATCTTGGATAAGTACACAGCAGTACTGCATCATATGATGGTTCTATTTTTAATTTTTTGAGAACCTTCATACTGTTTTCCATATTGGCTTCATCATTTCACGTTCCCACCAGCAGTGCTCAAGGAAGGGTCCCTATTTCTCCCACATTCTCATCAATATTTGTTATTTCCTGGGGGTTTTGTTTTGTATTGTGCTTTTATAATATTTGTCCTAACAGGTGTGAGGTGATATCTCACTGTGGTTTTGATTTCCCTAGTGATTAGTGATGTTGAGAATCTTTTCATATGGTACTTGTTGGACATTTGTATGTCTTCTTTGAACAAAGGTCTGTTTGAGTCCTTTGCCCATTTTTCAATCAGGTTATTTGGTTTTTTGCTATTGAGTTTTAGGAATTCCTTACATATTTTGGATAACGACCCATTATCAAATACATGGATTACAAATATTTTCTGTAGGCTTTTTTTCCCACTGTGTTGATTGTTTCCTTTGCTATGTAGAAGCTACCTTCTATTTGTCTATTTTGCTTTTCTTGCCTCTGCTTTTTTAATTGAAATTTCTGTCTGGCTCATTGTGACTCTTCTCCTTCTGTAATGGCATCCTTTTTCTACAAATATTTTCAAGACTACATATACATGATATGAATTCTTGTGCTCTGGGTTTTCCTCACAAATTACTTGATCTGATTAGCTGCATACAAAATTAGCAACTTAACTTTTGACCCTAGAAACAAATGCGCAGCTTCTGAGGACATATCTCTCAGGAGGCAAGTGTCGTATTGTTTGAAGGGTGATATGTCAGTCAAGCCTCTAAAGACAAAGGCAGTAAAAGCTGTGGAAATTTAATATTTCCTCCCAAAGGAAAAGCTATTGATTAAGATGTAAATATTTTACTTTTTGTCCTTCTTAGGAACACATATATAATTTCCAGTCTCACTAATATGAATCCTGTTGGTCAAATTCTGAACAATTGTGAGCTATAAATACTATCAGTAACTTATCTTGCATTTTCTGTGTTGTATTTCTCTCATTTTTGTTTTAGTAGATAAAAATGTTAGGAACTATAAAGCAAAAAATAACTAGGCATTGACCCCATTAACTTTCCCAACAGTTTTTCTCTGTGTCATTTCAATTCATTCCATTTTATAATCTCTTCCTCTGGTAAGTGCTCCAGTACCTCAGTCACTTCGCTCCTAACATATCACGTGACTCTAGAAATTTTCCCATCCAGTGCTTAGATGACTCAGCTGCAGGATATGAGGTTAATACAACCACATGATTGAAGATGAGCATAACTTGTAAAAAGAGGGGTAACTTTGGAGGTTACAATATAGTAGGTAGGCAGGGTTTTCCCATTATTGCACTGATAAAACCTGAAATTGTGCCTTTTTCAATTTAGTTATCTGAAATTAAAGAGTTCAGACTCTGTTGTTATAATGCTCTCTGAGCAATTTAGAAAATAAGATGAGACTCTTTCATGCCATGGAGGAAGGTAGTTTGTCACTTATGGATGAATTTCTACATCAGTACAACAACTGGAAAATGTAGAGAACAAGTTAAGTTTAATTAGTGTTTGATTACCACATTCCAGCTATAAAAGTACATGAAAACGTTTTGTATTTAAATAGTATCTTCTACCTTTAAAGATGCATCTGCAAATTGGGGCTAGTGGTTCCCACCTTACAGACTACACAGGGTTGTTGAGAAGAAAATAATAATAACAGGCTCCTTTTACTGAAAGCCTATTATGTCCTAAATACTGTGTTAAATATTTTATTTCTTTGAGATAAGTAATATTACAGACCTATAGGAAAACTGAGACTCAGAGAAGGTAAGTTATTACCCAAAGTCATACAGTTTGTTAGGGGCAAGAAAAGACTTTTAAATTATGCATTTTTTATATGGAAATCCATGATCTTAACTATTACTTCATAGAGATCTAATACGGCAATAGAAATGAGTGCTTTGAAAGTTATATGTCACTAAATTATTTGAAGAGGCAAATATGCCAAAGTAAAAGGGCATCTACATGGAACTGCCTGTGAAACACTTGAAGCCAGAAGTTGGAAAGAGTTAATATTCTCATCACAACAAAGTTGTGGCTTCTGATCTGAGTCATCAATATCACAGAAAAATAAGGACCCTAATAACAGATCTACAGCAGTATACAACATTTAAATTTTTTTAATGACTCTGCCAGAAGGGGTGGGAGCAGAGATGGAACTGGAATAACACATCACAAAATTCACTTATACATACATTAATTAACTCAATAGGTATTTTAATCAAAGTATCTAGGCATTCAACACGTGAAAATTCTAAATGGAGAACTAAGGTACTAAAACAATGATAACTAAACAAAATGTTAGCTTAAGGATCTGTAGTAAGCACAAATGTATACCATTCTCAATTCAGGATCAACACCCTCATTCCCCCAGTTGATAAGAGAGTTCACTGCTAAGAGTCACAGCTGAGCCCCTGCCTCCAGGAAGCTACCTTTACCAAAAGTATTTCCCCACCGGTAGGCAACTTGCGCCCAATTACTTGTTGATGTGGTGGTACAAATACTCAGGAAACCTTGCTTCAGTGAGAACAACTCTGAAGAACCATTCCAGGATCAAAGCTCCCTGTAGGATCAGCCAAGGCCTCTGTTACAACTGGATCTTGGTTCAACTCCCTTTGCCTAATTCTGGGTCCCTCACCCCTCCCAGGTATAGTTCCTAGAGCATTCCCTAATAAACCCTTGCATACAAATCTCAGAGTTTTTGAGACTCTTTTCTGGGGAACCTGGCCTATGACAACAATTAATCCCGAATTTTCCTCCAGTCCACTGTTTAAGGTTCTTACTATTATTACAAAACATGCACCCTGTTTCTATTTTCCAAATATCAAGTGTTGGAGTAGTAAATCTTTTACATGAGGCTGACGTTACTTTGTGGAATTCCTAAAAATTCAGTACAGACTCCATACATAATGAGGCTATCACACTGAAAAATGTCAGACTTTACAACCAAAGGGTTTTAAAAGACTTAGATTATCAGCTTAGAAAATTTGTTTCTACAAAACAAAATAGCTTTAAGTTATGAAGAACAGACTTTAGCACCAACAGACTAGATGACCCTCTAACTTACAGGCAGTTCAGTGAGATTTTCCCATTCTTTCTTGAATGAAATATAAAATCTAGGTTGTGTTATGGAAGTAATCCCCAGTGCTTCCTAAATCTGTGAAAAGTGATTTGATAAGAAGCAATGATTTGTAGTACTTGTAGATGAACTTTTACTTAATTGTATTACAACCATCACTTCAATGAAGATTTGACATTTATTTACTACCTATTACATGCAAGGCACCCATCTGGGTTCTTTGGAGACAAATAAGATGATTTTAGACCCTAAATATTTGTTGTCTCAATTGCCACTATTCCTTTCCTTCATGAGCCCACAACTTAGTTGGGAAGAAAGGCAAAATAAAAAGTAATACAGATAGAAGGCAGACACTGATTAAGTGCATGTGTATATTTGTTAGTAAGACAAATATAAGGATGATACTAAATGTCTGTCACATAATTAACACTTTTGTTCTCAGTAGATATATTCTATTGCATGTATCCAAGTAGTAGAAATATAAGCAAGAAAATGATACCACATATGTCCAGAAGGTCTTTCAGACCTGAATGCTAAAAGTGAGTAAATCACACTATCACCGACTTTATATATAAAGCATTTTATCTTTTCAAAAGATTTTCTAATAAATTTTATTCAATTCCAGGTATAAGTACTTAGACTTATGAATGAACATGCTAAAATATCAATATAAAATGCACACATGGTTGTATATAAATCTCATTATATTCCACATCAAATCTACTTTTTGTTTGTTTGTTTTGCTTCTCCTGTCTCAATGAATGGCACCATCATGTGCTCAGATGCTCAAGTTAAAAATCTGGAAATCATCTCTAGTGTCTCTCTATCCCTTGCCTTATATATTCAATCAATAAATTAATCTAATACACAGTACATCCTGCTATCTTACCTCCTAAATCATGCATTCTCAGCAGGGGTGATATCACCCCCAGGGGAGTGAAAATTGGTTCTTGGGGAGAGGGGGAGTGATGGTTAAATGTATGTGTCAACTTCGCTAGACTATGGTACCCAATCATTTGGTCAAACATTAGTCTAGATGTTGTTATGAAGGTATTTTTAAATGATTAACATTTATAATCAGGTGACTTTAAGTAAAACAGATTACCTTCCATACTGCATAGGCCTCATGCAATCAGTTGAAGGCTTTAAGAACAAAGCCTGAAGAAGGAAGGAATTCTGCCTCAAAACTGCAACACAGACATTCAGCCTGCCGGCCTGCCCTACAAATTCCAGATTTGCCAGCCTCCGCAATCCTGTCAGCCAATTTCTCTAAATAAATAGATCTCTCTCTCTCTCTCTCTCTCTCTCTCTCTCTCTCTCTCTCTCTCTCTCTCTCTCCTTCTCTCTCTTTCTTGCTCCACCTACCTAATAAAAGGGGTAAAAAATATTTTGTATATAAAACACAGATATACATTTTGTACATAAATACCTGTGGTATTAACAGTTCACTGAGCAGGGAGTCAGTTAGGATAAAACATCTAAAAAGTCTTCTAGTCTCCTGGGGGTGGGGGGGATGATAATGAAAAAATAGTGAAGAAACACTGTACTAAGTATTTTTTAAGTATGTCCTCTATTCTATATCTTTTATACCACTACACTAGGAGAGTAAACTATTTATTATCAAGAACATTACTTCTCACAGGCTCTCTGGGAATATATTAGTCTCCCTCAACTACATTTTCCACACTATCTAGCGGATCTATGTAAAATGTAAATTTGATCAGATCTCTCCCTTGTTTAAAACCCCTCACCAGCTCCAGGTTGGGAAACTCTCATCTCTCTTCCATAGGAACCCAAAGGCAGGGCAAGGGCCTTTTCATCATTTCACAGAGGAGGATATGAGATACAGTTAGAATGACTTGCCCAAGGTTGCACAATACGCAGAGGCAAATTCAGGATTTTAAACCAGATATCACAATCTAGGTATCCAATTTTCTTAGAAGAACATGCTGTTGTGTTATTAGGCTGGCCAACATCTGGATACTATCAGTATCTACTTACTAGCTTATGAGAATCTGAGCAAATGACTACATTAGAGAGCTTTAGTTCCTTATCTGTAAAATGCAGGCAATATCCTCCTGTCAAAATCGATATTGGGATTAAATAGGTTGATAGATGTACACACCACACACACACACACACACACACACAGACATAAATGGGCAAATGTGTATACATGTATACACATATAAATATATGTGTATGAGTATATATGTGTGTATGTATCTCTATAATACACACACACACACACACACACAGAGAGAGAGAGAGGGCACCTAGAATGTAATATTTGGCACTTTGGTGATTATTGAATAAACGGGTGGGGAGTTCTTTACCCTGTTATGCTACCTCTACCACAGGTAGTCACCAAAGTAGGAACAGTGGTAAGCTATCATGAAATTCAGCTGGATCCTTTTCCCTTTCCCTAACTTCATGCAAAAAATAGCAAAAAATAGCCTCACCTAACTCCCACTTACCCTGTCACTTGACAACAACCAACCTGGGCTAAAGTCACCACCAAGTCAAGCTTACGAGAAATGCCTCTTCCCTGCCTCCTTTTTTTTCCTTTCTGAAGTTGTTCATGAACAGACTATGACTCTCTGCACCTCATTTCATTTACCTCTCTTGGCTCAATGAAACCACTCCAGTCACTGTGTCTCAACTGAAAATGAGTATCTTTTTTCCATTATCCTCTTCTTATCTTTTTCAAAAACTTGTTTAGTTACTTTAGGAATACTCTCTACCTCACTTCATTCCATGCAATAAGCCCAAAAGCCAGCCTAATCATACTGTAGAGCTTACAGAGATCTTGTAAATCACTCAGTTCTCCTATCCACAAAGTGAGTCTCCTCTCTCCAGTATTTTAAGAGGTGATCATCTCAACCCTTCTAGAATGTGACTGGTGAAGTGGAGGAGTTCATGATTTGTTAAAGAAGTTATTATTCATACTGAAAACACACTGGGTTTTTTTTCATCCTTTTGTTCCCTAGATCATGCAGAATAAATCTACTCCCTCTTCCACGTAACAGCCCAAAACGTACTTTTACATCTTCTCCAGAATAGACACTACGTTCATTCTATGACTCTTTTTTCCTCATGCAATCCAATTCACATTTCCTGGTTGTCAGTTTCCAGGATATACCCCAATTTGTCGTTTGTCACTCTGAAAATATGGTACCTAAATGGTAGTATCATAGATCTTAAAATGTAACTATCATTTTTTTTAAACACTGGTAAAAAGACAGGTAATTATTTTGATTAATTAGTAAAAATTCTTTCACAATTGTAGCTTCAATTATCACTTCTAATATTTGCCTTTGTATTTTTACCTTCAGCCATGGTTTGCCCCTCAAACTCCAACCATATATTGTAAATCTCCTATTCAATATTTTTACTTGGTTGATCCTTTGTGGACTCAAATTTTATATCGCTGAAATAAAGCTCATTGCCCCCTAAAGGTCAGATCTTCTTCCTGACTTCTCTGTCTCTGTCAGCCTACCACCATTTGAACTCCAAAACATGGAGTCATATTTCCCTGCAGCCTTTCTTCCCTTCCCTGCCTCTCTAACCAGTGGTCTCCAAGTCCAGCAGATAGATCCTTTACAACCTGCTCACACCCATCCCTTCCATTTCATTCCCACTGTAGACAACCTATCTGGGCCCTCCCTCAGTAACTGACACCTAGATGGCTAAAAAGTTTTCCTATGTAGTTGTCAGGATTCTAAAGGCATCTCACTAGACTTCCTTCTTTTCAATTATGCTCAGCTTTCCCTGCCCACCCTACTTAACAGATAGATACCCTGGCGCTACCACCACCCTGGTTTCCCTGCCTCAGGGGTCCCTCCAATTCATCCTGTAGACTGATAGCACTTTATTCAAAAACATAATTTTCATTATTTAACTCCTTTGGACAAATACACAAACACACACACACACACACACACACACACACATTCCCTGCTGAATACTACTACCACTGATAGTAATATTAATAATGTTAATTGACCATTAGGTATGTGTCACAAACTAGGCTTAAATTTTTACATACTTTGTTTTACTTAGTTCTAATTTTATAGATGAGAAAACTGAGGCAGAGAGAGATAACACAACACACCCACCCAGATTATGTAGGTAGTAAGAGATTGAACCAAATATATCTGTCAAGCCCTAAAATCTTAAGCAGTACATTCATCAATAGCTTTCTACTATTCCCCAATCCCAAAGACATTTTAAAATCTCTCCATTATTCCCATATAGATTCTAGCTCTTCCATTACATCAGATGATTTAATCTCTCTCAAGTCATTCCGTAAGCATTTCTGCTTTCCCAATTTTTGTTCCTGAAATTCTCCAGCATCCCACCCATCTTTCCATCTCTGATCTTTCCATCTAAAAATAAAACCTGTGGGATAGGTACTATTATTAATATTTAATAGGTGAGAAAATTGAGGTTCTTTGCAAAAGGTCCGATAGCTATGTGTAGGGACTGGAAATTGAATCCAGGTCTGTTTTAGTACAAAGACTGTGCTTCACTATTCTCTACTGTGCTATATATCATCACTCACTATTCACCCTCCAGGGAGCAAATCTTCTCTCTGGCCTATCCCAAGCTATTATCCTTGTTCTAAATTCTTACAAAATTTATGACTTCTTCTTTGTGAAATTTCTAATAGTGTTATCATTTTTAACTTTCATTTTGGTATTTAGATTCCTGTGAGATTTTCTTCCTATTCAAAAGCAGGTTGGAGAAAATAGCAGTTAAGAGCATGGACCCTACAGTCACTCTGCCTAAGATCAAATCCTAGCACTACCATTTTTCAGCTGTGTGATCTTGGGAAAATTACCTGATCTCTCTGTAACTCTGTTTTCTCATTTGTAAAGTGGCCATAATAATGCCTAATGCATAGAGTGGTTGTAAGGATTAAATGAGTTAATCTATATCAAGTTCTCAGAACACTATCCAGCACATTAGTCACTTAGCTACTGAGGGCAGGAATCTACTCTATTCTTATCTTCATCTCTTCTAATACCATTTTTGAGACTTGGAAACTAGACTTTGTCATTCCATGGCAGCCCAAGTTGTGTATATAAAAACAGAATTGACCATTAGAATGACACAGGCACTGGGATGGGGATTACTCTCGTTTCATAGGTTGACTCCAAGCCAGGCCAGGCAAAATGTCCCAAAGGTAAAGCAAACTTGACTGTGGATCAGTTAAAAGAACTATTGTGATGACCAAATGCAATGTGTGAAAACTCACTCTATAGATATTAACATGGTAAATAAATGTCAACTATCATTTGAAAGTGACAAGACGATAGACATCTCAAGAATTGGATGCACTTTATTTATATGAATGAATCCAATTCTTAAACCTTACCTTCACTGAAAATGTGCAACTGCTTCATTCATGACGTTCATGGATATGTCAAATCATTGCTATAAATTATATGAAAGTCAACTGCAAAAAAATTTACTGTGTCTTCACTAAACGGAAAATAATCCAACCATAAACTGATCTTTGTAACTTGAAAAAATCAGGAACTCTAGGGAAGGAACATGCCTTAAAGTCCAATTTCAAAAGCAATGTAAATTCTGGAGATTTCTAAGTTTTAGAATTGACTGGACTAAGCCTTGAAGCCAAACAGTTGCTTTAACTATGTTTATAATCTCTTTCCTTTATACAGAAATGGAAACGATTTCCCTAAAAATGTATTTCTAAAAAGAAGCAAAAGTCATCCGACCCTGTTTTTATGCTATCCACCACACAGATGAAAATTACCTCTCCACATAGTTTGGTCCATGCCAGAACAAAAATGGAGTGGGAAGACATTTAATCTTAGTACCCTTACATCACTCAAAGAAGGATTTGTGAGCATTTGTGGATTTCCAATAAAATATGAATACAGAATTGTCTGCAGTTCACTGTCCTCAGAGCAACAATTGTACCTGCTATAGAAACAAGGGCTATTATTTTCTTTCATTCTGATTTTGAAAATGGGCCATCCTATTCACTTCCCTTATGCCTAAGGCAGTCCTGGCATATGGCAGTCATTAATACATGTGGCTGAACCAGAGCATAAGGCACCACTTCCCCACTCTTCCTATGGCAGTGGTCCTCCAAATTCAGTATTCATGAGCTCTATGAATGAGTGCTACTGTGCACATTCTATGTTCACCCTCCCCCCCAAAGACATTCTGAACTGAGAGTTATGACTGTCACCCAGAAATTTAATTTTTAAACAAACATTCTAGTTGATCCTGATGCAGGTATTCCAGTAACTATAGTTTGAGGAACACTATCCTTTAGTTAATTTTTAAACTAATAATAATAATAGCCAACACATACTGCGCACACTCTTCTTGCCAAGGGCTCTACATGCATCACCTCATGTAATCCTCACAGCAGTCTATAGAATAGATTTTACCATCATCACATTTTACACTGAAGAAATCAAACCTTAGAGAAGTTAAGTAATTTGTAGTTGACAGAGCTCATGGAAGAGACAGAAAACAATCCCAAGTCTGTGTGATTCCAAAGCCCATGCTGCTAACAAATACACTCTGCTGCAGAAATCAAAGTCTGTACGCTGCCAGTTTTTTCTTAGCAACATATCAGTAAATGCCATCCACAAATTTGGCTAAGAAAATTGATCAGTCATTCATATATATGACATTTCATCACTTGAATATCATCTTCATATATTCTGTATAATGGGTCACAAGGGTCTCACATTCCTTCAAGGCAAAAAACAATCAACCACTTAGCACATTCAAAATTAGAACATTCATATTAGCGTCAAAAATTAGAGGTTTTTTTCTTTTGGAATAACAACAAAATTACTTACTAGATACTAACATGTGTATTCTTCTGACTAAAACATGAGTGAAGGTGGCCAAAAGAACAAAATTTATCATAGATATATCAAGTAAACATATTTGTCCCTAAATCGAAAATGTGATATATTTTTCCCTTTGCAGTATTAACAAAGGAGAGATGAAGAAGAGATACAGGCGTGAAGACTGCAGGCCCCTAATTTACGTTTTCCACATCCTGTGCAGGGTCAGAGCCTTAGGAAGGCCAAGCATATGAAACCATAATGAATTCTCTGCCAGGTCACTCCAAGGAGCCCCCAGTCTCCTCTCTGATAGTGGCACCAATAGTGGATTTTCACTTTCACAGGCAACGGCCAGAGGAAGAAGCCAGGCAATAGAACCAGACAGACTTGTGTTTAAAGCCCATCTTAGCCATTTAGTAGCTATACATCCTTTAGCAAGTTCTTAACCTTCCTCAAACTCATTTTTCTCATCTGTAAAACTGGAATATAAATACCTACCTTACAATGTTACCAAGAAAATTACAGAGGTAAATGCAGACAAAACTCTTACCAGAGTTCCTGGTAATAAATGGGTAGTGGAAACCCTCCAAGACTGAACAAGGAAGAACTAGAAAATATGAAGAGACCAATCACAAGAACTGAAGTTGAAACTGTAATTAAAAATCTCCCAACAGGGGCTTCCCTGCTGGCGCAGTGGTTGAGAGTCCGCCTGTCGATGCAGGGGACGCGGGTTCGTGCCCCAGTCCAGGAAGATCCCACATGCCGCAGAGGGGCTAGGCCCGTGAGCCATGGCCGCTGAGCCTGTGCGTCCGGAGCCTGTGCTCCGCAATGGGAGAGGCCACAACACAACAGTGAGAGGCCCGTGTAC
>RJWK010013341.1:0-37500 GCA_004363435.1 Platanista minor
ACAGAGAGAACCCTAGGACAAATGGTAAAAGCAAAGCTATACAGACAAAATCACACAAAGAAGAATACACATACCACTCACAAAAAGAGAAAAAGGAAAAATATATGTATATCTATATGTAGAAAAAAGGAAGAAAGCAACCAAATCAATAAACAAATCTACCAGTGATAATAAACTCTAAATACTAAACTAAGATAAACATAAAACCAGAAACAAATTAGATGCAGAAAGCAAACCCCAAGTCTACAGTTGCTCCCAAAGTCCACTGTCTCAATTTTGGGATGATTCATTGTCTATTCAGGTATTCCAGAGATGCAAGGTACATCAAGTTTATTGTAGAGACAATCCACTGCTCCTGAGGCTGCTGGGAGAAATTTCCCTTTCTGTTCATTGTTTGCACAGCTCCTGGGGTTTAGCTTTGGATTTGGCCCTGCCTCTGCATGTAGGTCACTTGAGGGTGTCTGTTCTTCACTCAGACAGGACGGGGTTAAAGTAGAAGCTGATTAGGGGTCTCTGTCTCACTCAGACTGGAGGGAGGGAGGGGTATGGAATGCAGGGTGAGCCTGCATGGCAGAGGCCAGCATGACGTTGCAATAGCCTGAAGCATGCTGTGTGTTCTCCTGGGGAAGTTGTCTCTAGATCATGGGACCCTGGCTGTGGCAGGCTGCACAGGCTCCCCGGAGGGAAGGTGTGTATATCCTGCTTGCACACAGGATTCTTGGTGGATGAAGCAGCAGCCTTAGCATTTCACGCCCGTCTCTTGTGTCCAGGCTGATAGCTGCAGCTCACGCCCATCTCTGGAGCTCATTTAGGTGGTGCACTGAATCACTTCTCCTGGTGCACCCCCCAAAAATTGTATCTTGTCTCTTAGGCAGTTCCAGACTTTTTCCCGGACTCCCTCTCAGCTAGCCATGGTGCACTAGCCCCCTTCAGACTGTGCTCACGCAACCAACACCAGTCCTCTCCCTGGGATCTGACCTCCGAATCCCAAGCTTCAGCTCCCAGCCCCCACCCGCCCCAGCAGGTGAGCAGAGAAGCCTCTTGGGCTGGTGAGTGCTGGTCAGCACTGACCCTCTGTGTGGGAATCTCTCCACTTTGCCCTCTGCACACCTGTTGCTGTGTTCTCCTCTGTAGCTCCAAAGCTTTCCTCCCACCCACCTCCCGTTTCCACCAGTGAAGGAGCTTCCTAGTGTGTGGAAACTTTTCCTCCTTCACTGCTCCCTCCCAGAGGAACAGGTCCCATCCTAGTCTTTTGTCTCTCTTTTCTTTTTTTTCTTTTGCCCTACCCAGGTACGTGGGGAGTTTCTTTCCTTTTGGAAAGTCTGAGGTCTTCTGCCAGCGTTCAGTAGGTGTTCTGTAGGAGTTGTTCCATATGAAGATGTACTTTTGATGTATTTGTGGGGAGGAAGTTGTTCTCCACGTCTTACTCCTCTGCCATCTTGAAGGTCCTCTTGCTGGACATTTAGATAGTGTCTATGTCTTGGCTATTGTAAACAGTGCTGCAATGAACCTTGGAATGCACGTATCCTTTTGGATTATGGTTTTCTCAGGAGTGTGGTTGCTGGATCATGTGGCAACTCTATTTTTAGTTTTATTGAGGAACCCCCATATTGTTCTCCATAGTGGTTGTACCAAGTTGCATTCCCACCAGCAGTGTAGGAGTTGTCCCTTTTCTCCCCACCCTTCCAGCATTTTTTTTTAACATCTTTATTGGAGTATAATTGCTTTACAATGGCGTTAGTTTCTGCTTTATAACAAAGTGAATCAATTTTACATATACATATGTTCCCATATCTCCTCCCTCTTGCGTCTCCCCCCCTCCCACCCTCCCCATCCCACCCATCCAGGTGATCACAAAGCACTGAGCTGATCTCCCTGTGCCATGCGGCTGCCTCCCAGTAGCTATCTATCTTACGTTTGGTAGTGTACATATGTCCATGCAACTCTCTCACTTTATCACAGCTTACCCTTCCCCCTCCCCATATCTTCAAGTCCATTCTCTAGTAGGTCTGTGTCTTTATTTCTGTCCTGCAGCATTTATTTTTTGTAGACTTTTTGATGATGGTCATCTTCAACCATGTGAGGTGATACCTCATTGTAGTTTTGATTTGCATTTCTCTAATAATTAATGATGTTGGGCATCTTTTCACGTGCTTTTTGGCCTTCTCTAGGTCTTGTTTGGAGAAATGTCTATTTAGATCTCCTGCCCATTTTTTTGATTGGGTTGTTTGTGGGGTTTTTTGACACAGGTCTGCATGAGTTGTCTGTATATTTTGGAAATTAATCCCGTGTTGGTCACATTATTTGCAAATATTTTCTCCCATGCTGTGGGTTGTCTTTTCACTTTGTTATGGTTTTCTTTGCTGTGCAGAAGCTTTTAAGTTTCATTAGGTCCCATTTGTTTATTTTTCTTTTTATTTTCGTTACTCTAGGAGGTGGATCAAAAAAGATATTGTTGCAATTTTTGTCAAAGAGCCTTCTGTCTATGTTGTCCTCTGTTTTATAGTGTCCGGCCTTACATTTAGGTCTTTGATTGATTTTGAGTTTCTTTTTTTAATATGGTGTTAAAGAGTGTTCTAATTTCATTTTTTTATTTGTAGCTGTCAAGTTTTCCTGGCACCACTGATTGAAGACACTGTCTTTTCTCCACTGTATATTCTTGCACCCTTTGTTATACATTAGTTGACCATAGATGTATGAGTTTATTTCTGTGCTTTCTATCCTGTTCCATTAATCTACATTTCTTTTTTTGTACCAGTACCATATTGTATTTTTGACTGGTAGCTTTGTAGTATAGTCCAAAGTCAGGGAGTCTGATTCCTCCATATCTGTTTTTCTTTCTCAGGATTGCTTTGGATATTCAGGGTCTTTTGTGTTTCCATATAAATTTTAGAAATTTTTGTTCTAGTTCTATGGAAAATGCCATTGGGAATTTGATAGGGTTTGCATTGAATCTGTAGATTGCCTTGTATAGTATAGTCATTTTGACAATATTGATTCTTCCAATCCAAGAACATTATATATCCTACAATCTGTTTTTGTCATGTTGATTTCTTCCATCAGTGTCTTACAGTATTCAGAGTAGAGGTCTTTTGTCTCCTTAGGTAGGTTTATTCCTAGGTGTTTTATTCTTTTTGATGTGATGGTAAACAGGATTGTTTTTTGATTTCTCTTTCTGATCTTTCATTGTTAGTGTATAGAAATGTAACTGGTTTCTATGTATTAATTTTGTATCCTGCAACTTTACCAAATTCATTGATGAGCTCTAATAGTTTTGTGGTAGCATCTCTAGGCTTTTCTCTGTATAGCATCATGTCATCTAAAATTTGTTACAGTTTACTTCTTTTCCAATTTGGATTCCTTTTGTTTCTTTTTCTTCATTGATAGCCATGGCTAGAACTTCCAAAACTATGTTGAATTAAGGTGGCAATAGTGGACATCCTTGTTTTGTTCCTGATCTTAGAGGAAATGCTTTCAGCTTTTCACCATTGAGTATGATGTTAGCTGCAGGTTTGTCATATATGGCTTTTATTATGTTAAGGTAAGTTCCCTCCACTACCACTTTCTGGAGAGCTTTTATCATATGGGAGTTGAATTTTGTCAAAAGCCTTTCTGGGGCTTCCCTGGTGGCACAGTGGTTGAGAGTCTGCCTGCCGATGCAGGGGACACGGGTTCGTGCCCCGGTCTGGGAAGATCTCACATGCCATGGAGTGGCTGGGCCCGTGAGCCATGGCTGCTGAACCTGCATGTCCGGAGCCTGTACTCCACAAAGGGAGAGGCCACAACAGTAAGAGACCCGCATATGGCAAAAAAAAAAAAAAAAAAAAAAGCCTTTCTGCATCTATTGAGAAGATCATATGGTTTTTATTCTTCAATTTTTTAATGTGGTGTATCACACTGATTGATTTGTGGTTATTAAAGAATCCTTGTCTCCCTGGGTTAAATCCCCCTTGATCATGGTGGATGATCCTTTCAATGTGTTGTTGGATTCTGTTTGCTTGTATTTTGTTGAGTATTTTGGCATCTATGTTCATCATGATATTAGCCTGTAATTTTCTTTTTTTGTGATATCTTTGTCTGGTTTTGGTATCAGGGTGATGGTGGCCTCATAGAATGACCTTGGGAGTGTTCCTTCCTCTGCAATTTTTGGAACAGTTTCAGAAGGATAGCTGTTAACTCTTCTCTAAGTATTTAATTGAATTCACCTGTGAAACCATCTGGTCCTGAACTTTTGTTTGTCAGAAGTTTTTTAATCACTGTTTCAATTTCAGTACCTATGATTGGTCTGCTCATATTTTCTATTTTTTTTCTGTTTCAATCTTGGAAGTTTGTACCTTTCTAAGAATTCTTCCATTTCTTCCAGGTTGTCCATTTTTATACTACAAGCATAGAGTTGCTTGTAATAGTCTCTTATGATCCTTCGTATTTCTGTGGTGTCTGTTGTAAATTCTCCTTTTTCATTTCTAATTTTATTGATTTGAGCCCTCTTCTTTTCTTGGTTGAGTCTCATTAAAGGTTTATCAGGTTTTTTTTGTCTTCTCAAAGAACCAGCTTTTACTTTCATTGATCTTTGCTATTGTTTTCTTTGTCTCTATTTCATTTTTTTCTATTCTGATTTTTATGATTTCTTTCCTTCTACTAACTTTTGGTCTTTGGGTTTTGTTTGTTCTTTCTCTAATGGCTTTAGGTGTAAGGTTACGTTATTTATTTGAGATTTTCCTTGTTTCCTGAGGTAAGACTTACTGCTATAAACTTCCCGCTTAGAACTGCTTTTGCTGCATCCCATAGGTTTTGGGTCATCATGTTTTCATTGTCATTTTCTCTAGATATTTTTTTCATTTCCTCTTTGAGTTCTTCAGTGATCCATTGGTTGTCTAGTTACATATTGTTTAGCCTCCATGCATTTGTGTTTTTACAGGGTTTTTTTTCCCAGTAATTGATTTCTAAGCCAGTAGTGTGTGGTCAGAAAAGATGTTTGATATGATTTTAATTTTCTTAAATTTACCAAGGCTTGATCAATGGCCCAGGATGTGATCTACCCTGGGGAATGTACACTTGAGAAGAAAGTGTATTCTAGGAAAGCTAGATCTTAAACAAGATATGTGAAAATGTATGTCTGTTAGACAGTGGTAAATGATAAGGAAACAAAGCAGGGACAGCATAAGTGTTTTGTGATTTTAGATAGAATAGCGAGGAAGACTTTACTAAGCAGGAGACATGGGAGTAAAAAGCTAAAAAACAAACGTGGAGAGGAAGCCATGAAAATTTGGGGAAGATCACTTCTCTCTCTAAGCAGAGAGAAGAAGAACAAAGGTGCTGAGATGGAAAAATGTCCAACCAGTTCAAGGACCAACAGAGAAGTCTGAGTGCCTGGAATGAGATGAAGGCAGAGCAGGTCAGGGGAGCATAAGAGAAGGCAGGAGAGAGAACAGGCCAGGGTGGGAAGAGGGCTCTGTAGGGTCTTGTAGTTGATAAAAAAGGCTTTGGCTTTCTGCATGAAATGGGAACATTGGGAGGCTTTGAGCATAGGATGACATGATCTGAATTACCTTTGAAAGGACTTCTCCAGCTGCTGTGTTTGGAAAAGAATGAAGGAGTCAAAAGTCCTACTAATAGAAAAAAGCTGGTATTTAGAAAGCAGCTCATAAGAAAACTGCTAAATAATATATTTTTAATTGTTTTTGTGTAACAAGAGTGTTTTGGTCAATGTTCTCCAGAGAAACAGAATCAATAGGAGGTGTATATGCCTGATTATGCAGCCTGGGAAATCCCAAAATCTACAGTGATTCGGCATACTAGAGATTCATGAAGAACTGAAGTTTCAGCCCGTTTTCAAAGGCAGGAAAAAAGCCAGTGTCCCAGTTCAAAGGCACTCAGGCAGGGAGAATTCTCCTCTACTCCAGGGAGGGTCAGCCTTTTTGTTCAATAGAACTGATTAGTTGAAGCCCGATCACATTAGGCAGGGCAATCTTCCTTACACAGTCTGCCAATTTAAATGTTAATCTTATACAAAACACCCTCACAGAAACACCCAGAATAATGTTTGACCAAATATCCTAGCACCTTGGACCCAGTCAAGTTGACACATAAAATCAAACATCACAGGCGACCCCTATTTTTTTCAGAAGAGCTAGAGCTCTAATGGATATTTAATAACCACTTCTCAGATAAAGATAGTTTTCCATCTTTATCTAAGGTGTCCAAGCTGGGAGTATTTGCCACCCCACTGGATACTGAGGGACAGGGATGAGCTGGATAAGGAAGGGGAGTAGTGCCTTGATTCTCCTGCCCTCCAGACAAGGCAGGGAATCCAAATGCTGTAGAGTAGTGATAATGGGCCATTCATGGTGGGCATGGCTGGAAGAACTAAGCCTGGAACTAGGACACCATCCTCCACCATTTGAAGGCAGAGATCACCCAGCAGGTGTTGGCACAGGGGCAAAAGTCTCCAGTTTCATTCAGTTAGCAACAGAGTCAAAAAAGGTGTGTTGGAAGCCCAAGGGCTCTAGCAACTGTCATATCTTTCCTTTCAGGCAGCAGGAACCCCTGGTAAAAATCACCTGCAGCAGAACAGGGATGCATGGCATCACCAAAGGTCTCCTGGTTGCTAGTTGGAGGGCTGTTGATCAGTTACTGCAGGCACAGGAGATCAGGAGATTGGTGATGGCCCTCTCCACCAGGCCCATATCCTTGTCAGGGTGTTACAGTCAGATTAATACACTTTTCCACACTGTTGTTCTGCTTCTTCACGTTTTTGTTTCTGTTTTCATCTTATTGGAGTATAATTGATGTACAATGTTGTGTTAGTTTCTGCTGTACAACAAAGTGAATCAGCTATATGTATACTTGTATCCCCATATACCCTCCCTCTTGAGCCTCCCTCCCACAGTCCCAATCCCACCCCTCTAGGTTAAGCTGATCTCCCTGTGCTATGTAGCAGCTTCCCATTAGCTATCTATTTCACATTTGGTAGTGTATATATGTCAATGTCACTCCCGTACTTTGTCCCAGCTTCCCCTTCACCCCCGTGTCCTCAAGCCCATTCTCTACATCTGTGCCTTTATTCCTGCCCTGCCACTGGTTCATCAGAATCTTTTTTTTTTTTTAAGATTCCATATATATGTGTTAGCATACAGTATTTGTTTTTCTCTTTCTGACTTACTTCACTTTATATGACAGACTCTAGGTCCAACCACCTCACTGTAAATAACAAAATTTCATTTCTCTTTATGGTTGAGTAATATTCCATTGTATATATGTGTCACATCTTCATCGTTTCATCTGTTGATGGATATTTAGATTGCTTCCATGTCCTGGCTATTGTAAATTGTGCTGCAGTGAACATTGTGGCACATGTATCTTTTTGAATTACAGTTTTCTCAGGGTATATGCCCAGTAGTGGGATTGCTGGGTCATATGGTAGTTCTATTTTTAGTTTTATAGGGAACTTCCATACTGTTCTCCATAGTAGCTGTATCAATTTACATTCCCACCAACAGTGCAGGATGGTTCCTTTTCCTCCACACCTTCTCCAGCATTTATTATTGGTAGATTTTTTGATGATGGCCATTCTGACCAGTGTGAGGTGACACTTAATTGTGGTTTTGATTTTCATTTCTCTAATGATTAATGATATTGAGCATCTTTTCACATGTTAATTGGCAATCTGTATATCTTCTTTGGAGAAATGTCTATTTAGGTCTTCTGCCCATTTTTGGATTGGCTTGTTTGTTTTTTGATATTGAGCTGTATGAACTGCTTGTATATTTTGATATTAATCCTTTATCAGTTGCTTTGTTTGCAAATATGTTCTCCCATTCTGAGGGTTGTCTTTTCATCTTGTTTATGGTTTCCTTTGCTGTGCACAAGCTTTTAAGTTTCATTAGGTCCCATTAGTATATTTTTGTTTTTATTTCCATTTCTCTAGGAGGTGGGTCAAAAGGATCTTTCTGCGATTTGTGTCATAGAGTGTTCTGCGTATGTTTTCCTATAAGAGTTTTATAGGATCTGGCCTTACATTTAGGTCTTAATCCATTTTGAGTTTATTTTTGTGTATGGTGTTAGGGAGTGTTCTAATTTCATTCTTTTACATGTAGTCATCCAGTTTTCCAAGCACCAATTACTGAAGAGGCTGTCTTTTCTCCATTGTATATTCTTGCCTCTTTTACCAAAGATAAGGTGACCATAGGTGCATGGGTTTATCTCTGGGCTTTCTATCCTGTTCCATTCATCTATATTTCTGTTTTTGTGCCAGTAACATACTGTCTTGATTACTGTAGCTTTGTAGTATAGTCTGAAGTCAGGGAACCTGATTCCTCCAACTCCACTTTCATTTCTCAAGACTGCTTTGGCTATTCATGGTCTTTTGTGTTTCCATACAAATTGTAAGTTTTTTGTTCTAGTTCTGTGAAAAATTCTATTGGTAATTTGATAGGGATTGCATTGAATCTGTAGATTGCTTTGGGTAGTATAGTCATTTTCACAATATTGACTCTTCCAACCCAAGAATATGGTATATCTCTCCATCTGTTTTTATCATCTTTAATTACTTTCATCAGTGTCTTATAGTTTTCTGCATACAGGTTTTTTGCCTCCTTAGGTAGATTTATTCCTAGGTATTTTATTATTTTAGTTGTAATGGTAAATTGGAGTGTTTCCTTAATTTTTCTTTCTGATTTTTTTATTGTTCCATGTGCACTTGAGAAGAAAGTGCATTCTGTTGTTTTTGGATGGAAAGTCCTATAAATATCAACTAAGTCCATCTGGTCTAATGTATCATTTAAAGCTTTTGTTTCCTTATTTATTTTCTGTTTGGATGGTCTGTTCCTTGGTGTAAGTGGGATATTAAAGTCCCCTACTATTATTGTGTTACTGCCGAGTTCCCCTTTTATGGTTGTTAGCATTTGCCTTATCTATTGAGGTGCTCCTATCTTGGGTGTATAAATATTTACAATTGTTATATCTTCTTCTTGGACTTATCCCTTGAGCATTATGTACTATCCTTCCTTGTCCCTTGTAATAGTCTTTATTTTAAAGTCTATTTTGTCTGGTATGAATATTGCTACTCCAGCTTTCTTTTGATTTCCATTTGCATGGAATATCTTTTTTCCATCCCCTCATTTTCAGTCTGTATGTGTCCCTAGGTCTGAAATTTGTCTCTTGTAAACAGCATATATATGGGTCTTGTTTTTTGTGTCCATTCAGCCAGTCTGGCCTTTTGGTTAGAGCATTTAATCCATTTACATTTAAGGTACCTATTGAAATGTATTTTCCTATTACCATTTTCTCAATTGTTTTTGGTTAGTTTTTGTAGGTCTTTTTCTTATCTTGTGTTTCTTGCCTAGAGAAGTTCCTTTAGCATTTGTTGTAAAGCTGGTTTGATGGTGCTGAATTCTCTTAGCTTTTGCTTGTCTGTAAAGCTTTTGTTTTCTTCATCGAATCTGAATGAGATCCTTGCCAAGTAGCATCATCTTAGTTGCAGGTTTTTCTCTTTCATCACTTTAAATATGTCTTGCCACTCCCTTCTATCCTGTATTTTCTGCTGAAAGATCAACTGTTAACCTAATGTGGATTCCCTTTTGTGTTATTTGTTGCTTTTTCCTTGCTGATTTTAACATTTTTTCTTTGTGTTTAATATTTGGTAGTTTGATTAATATGTTTCAGCGTTTCTCCTTGGTTTATCCTGTATGGGACTCCCAACACTTCCTGGCCTTGACTATTTCCTTTCCCATGTTGTTGAAGTTTTTGACTATAATCTCTTCAAATATTTTCTCAGACCCTTACTTTTTTTCCTATTTTTCTGGGACACCTATAATTCGAATGTTGGTGTGCTTAATGCTGTCTCAGAGGTCTCTGAGACTGTCCTCAATTCTTTTCTTTCTTTTTTCTTTATTTGCTCTGCAGCAATTTTTTCCACTGTTCTCTCTTCCAGGTCACTAATCCATTCTTCTGCCTCAGTTATTCTGCTATTGATTCCTTCTAAAGTATTCTTAATTTCAGTTATTGTGTTTTTCATTACTGTTTGTTTGCTCTTTACTTCTTCTAGGTCCTTGTGAAAGGACCTTGTATTTTCTCCATTCTATTTCTGAGATTTTGGATCAAGTTTACTATCATTACTCTGAATTCTTTTTCAGGTAGCTTGCCTATTTCCTCTTCATTTATTTCATCTTGTGGGTTTTTATCTTGTTCCTTTGTCTACAAGATATTTCTCTGTCTTCACGTTTTTTTCTAATTTATAGTATTTGAGGTCTCCTTTCCCTAGACTGCAGGGTCCTATTTCCTCTTGCTTCTGTTTTATCCCCCTGGTTGTGAGGTTGATCCAGTGGTTTGTATAGGCTTCCTGATAGGAGGGACTGGTGCCTGCTTTCTGGTGTGTGGATCTGAATCTTTTCCCTGTGATGAACAGGGCCATGTCAGGTGGTGTGTTTTGTGGTGTCTGTGAGCTCAGCATGACTTCCAAGTAGTCTGTGTGTTGATGTGTGGGTTTATGTTCCAGTCTTGTTTGTTATTTGGTGTTAGGCATCCAGCACCGGGAGTTGCAGGCTGTTGGGTGGAGCCCGGTCTTGGATTGAGATAGAGGCCTCCATGAGGGCTCTCAGCAATTAATCTTCCCTAGGGCCAGGAATTCTCTAGTGGTCCAGAGTCCTGGACTCAGTGCTCCCACCTCAGAGCCTCAGGTCTCACTTCCAGTCAAGGAACCAAGACCCTGCAAGTCACTCATCCTGGCAATAAAGGGGATTAAAAAAAAAAAGACTAACAAAACCCCAGACAAATGGTAAAAAGTAAAATCAAGCAAACAAGACAGAAACAAGGAAACATATGCTGACACAAAAGAAACAAAAACAGAATCAAATTAAACAAAAAGCAAGAGAACCACCAGACAAACAAAAGAACAAAAGGACGAAATCAAACAATTAAAAAGAAAACTAACAAATGCACAAAAAAAAAACCAAAGTAGAGTGCCAAGTGAAGAAGGAAGCAAAGAAACAAAACAAACAGAAAAAATGATACCAAAAAAAAGAAAAGAAAAAGAAAATGGAGAAAGAAGGCTGAACATCAGAAAAGCAACATAGAAATAGAAATATAAAAATAAAATTAAAATATATTAAAGAAGAAGAAAATAAAGACTAATAATACTCCAGACAAATGGTAAAAACAAAATCAAACAAAAACAGAAATGAAGAAACACACACACATGCAAAAGAAACAAAAACAGAACCAAATAAAAGGAAAAGCAAGAGCACATCCAGACAAACAGAAGAACCCAAAGACACAATCAATTAGAATCAAAATGAACAAAAACACAAAACCTAAAAACAAAACTAAAGCAGTGTGCCAACTGATGAATAAAGAAAAGAAACAGAACAAACACATAAAAATGATTTTTTTATAAAAGGGGAAAAACACAGAACAACAGAAAAACAAAGTAGAAATGGAAATATTAAAAATATATATATATTAAAGAAAAAGAAGAAGGAAAAATAAGGGAAAAGAACACAGAACAACAGAAAAGCCAAGTAAAAATAGAAATATTTTAAAAAATTAAAATAAAAAATAAACAATTGGGCTTCCCTGGTGGCGCAGTGGTTGAGAGTCTGCCTGCTGATGCAGGGGACGCAGGTTCGTGTCTCCAGTCTGGGAGGATCCCACATGCTGTGGAACGGCTGGGCCCGTGAGCTATGGCCAATGAGCCGGTGCATCCAGAGCCTGTGCTCCACAACGGGAGAGGCCACAGCAGTGAGAGGCCTGCGTACCGCAAAAAAAAAAAAAAATTAAAAATGAACAATATATTATAAAACACAAAGATCTCAAAAGACTAAATGAAAAAAAATACAAAAAAAGAAAAGCAAGAACAAACAACAGAATGAATCAAAACATAATAAAAATAATAGTAACAATTATGTTTCCCTGTGGTTTCAGCTGTAAGTGTCCTTGCACAGGCCATGAGCCATAGCCCACCTCCACCTCCCCAAGAGGCCCTCCTCTGCTTTGGGCTGGTCTTTGTACCTGCTGTGAGCCCTGTGGGCACCACTCAGACTCTGATCTGGCCCAATTCCTATGTGTGCTTCCCCCAAAGTCCACAGCTGCCAGAGATAGACCATTTTCATTTGTGGGAACACTCATTGTCTACCCAGATATTCCATAGACACAGGGTCTATGGAATCCAGTCATGGGGACTTAATCTGCAGCTTGTTCAGCCGATGGAAAGATTTTCAATCCTCTTCCTTATTTGCCCTATCCCTGGGGTTCAACTTTGGTTTATCTCCACTTCTGTATGTGGTCCACCCACAGGAGTCTGGTCCTGAGTCTACCTTGGAGCTCTTGGGTCTGCCCCTGTAAGGATAGGGCACAGAGGTGGTATGACTGTTTGGATCATGGGAGCACTGGTGGTGCCAAATGTGCAGGGGAGCTGGCGGCCATAGGCACAAGAGATATGGCCCTAGTGAGGGCCTTTTCTGGCATCCAGTGTAAGGTGCATGAGGGCCAGCCCTGGCTGGACTTTTCTCTGGAAGCTGGCAGGATGAACTCAAGGGCCAGCCCTGAGAGGGCTTTTTCTATTGCTTGGTGGCTGGTGCCTGAGGGCCAGTCCTGAGAGGGCTTCTTTTATTGTTCATCAGCAGGTGCCAGCCTGTGTGGAGACAGAGGCTACAATAGTGGCTCCTCCCCCTGTGTGTGACTCAACAGTAGTGCTCTGCTTCCATGGCAGTCTGGTCTTTCTCCATAGGCATTCCCTGTTACTGATTTCCTCCCTCCTGTCCCCTCAGTCCGTCTCCCCAGAGACAACAGCAGTTCTCGCCCCAGGCCTATTCTCCAAGCCCCACGCTCCAGCTCCCAGCTCCCTTGCACACCTGTGAACACACATCACAGTCTGGGACAAGTAGGGCTGCAGTATGGATCATATGTGTAGTTCTCACTCTGTCCTGTCTGCCACAGACTGGCTGCTTCACCCTCTTCCAACAGCCTCAAATGTTTCCCTTCTGTCCCAATTGATATCCCTGTCAGAAAGGGAGTTTCCCCATCAGAGAGGGAGTTTCCCCACATTCGAGAATCTCTCCTCTGCTTCAGATCTCCTCCCCAGGTGTCCAGTCCCACTTCCTCTCCTCCTTCTCCCTTCTTTTTTTCATCCTAACCAGTTATGTAGGGATCTTTATATTCCTTTCTAGTGTCCAAGGTCTCCTGCTAGTGTTCAGCCATTGTTCTGTGAGAATTGTTGCATCTGTAGATGTATTCCTGATGCATCCATGTAAAGAGATGAACTCCATGTACTCCTACTCCTCTGCCATCTTTACTCCCTCTTTCTTTCCTCATGTTTTTATCAGCCAGAGTTGATTGATGGTATTGACCTTCCTCCCATTACAAAGGAGCTGATCTTTATTCATGATAAAATAAGAAAATATTCATGACAATTATAGTCATTTTTATACTTGATCATAGCTGGTATGTATAACTACCTTTTCCCACTATCTATTCTGTATTCTTTTTACCTTCAACAAGCTCCTCAGCTAGTCATTGTTATTTACCTGATGGGGTAACTAAATCCTTCATTCCTGAAGAGTCTGGGCCATTAGTAGTACTGCCTGGATTGGACTGTTGTAGTTTTCCATTGACATTAAATTAACCACAGAGCATGGTAACATTAAGAGATTACCTAAAGTATGTCTTGTATTCTAGACATGCTCTTCTTCACTTCCTTATGGAGTAATCATCCAATATCCCCTTGGTAGTTAGGATCAGTCACCTCAGCCAGCAGAGTAACTGCCTTCTTTGTCTACAGATTCAGAGACCTGAGGAGCCCCAAGTAGCCAAGTGGCAGTCTTAACTTTATGTCTCCTGGTGGAAACATTTCTCCCTCTGGAACTAAGACTTCTAGACCAGCAGAGTATAAGGTCATGGGAATAGGAAGCAATAATCTCGCTAGTGGGTCACTAGAGGTAACAGTGAGTGGTGCTACTCCCATTTCCACCCTTTTTTTCCTGAATCCATGAATCCTAGTTATAGGAGAAACAGCACCATATATTATAAACTGGTTCAGAAAGAACACAGCCTTCTGGGAAAAGTTGTCCCAGGTCTGCAAGTTATTGCTAACAAGCTGGCATGGTAACTGAGTCTCCAAAAGTTCTTTCCAGATAAAGAAGATGTGGTACATATATACAATGAAATATTATTTGCCCATAAAAAAGAATTAAATAATGCCCTTTGCAGCAATATAGATGGACCTAGAGACTGTCATACTGAGTGAAGTAAGTCAGACAGAGAAAGACAAATATCATATGATATAATTTATATGTGGAATCTAAAAAAAAATGGTACAAATGAACTTATTTACAAAACAGAAATATTGTCACAGATGTAGAAAACAAACTTATAGTTACCAGGGGGAAAGTGGGGGGAGGGATAAATTGGGAGATTAGGATTGACATATACACACTACTATATACAAAATAGATAATTAATAAGGAGCTACTGTGTAGCTCAGGGATCTCTACTCAATATTCTGTAATGGCCTATATGGGAAAAGAATCTAAAAAAGAGTGGATATATGCATATGTATAACTGATTCACTTTGCTGTACACGTGAAACTAACACAACATTGTAAATCAACTATACTCAAAGAAAAAAAGTCATTCCATTATTATTCTATCAAATCAACTGTTTCGAGGATGGTGGGAAATATATTAAGACCAATGAGTTCCGTAAGCATAGGTTCACTACATTTGCTGAGAAGTGAGTTCCTTGGTCAGAAGAAATGCTATGTGGAATATGTGACAGTGGATAACACATTCTGTAAGTCCACGAAAGGTAGTTTTGGCAGAAACACTGCATGCAAGGAAGGCAAATCTGTAT
Organism: Platanista minor; assembly: GCA_004363435.1. Classification (NCBI taxonomy): domain Eukaryota; kingdom Metazoa; phylum Chordata; class Mammalia; order Artiodactyla; family Platanistidae; genus Platanista; species Platanista minor. The sequence goes on from RJWK010013341.1 coordinate 14,846, forward strand.
CCAGAGTAAGAGTCTATTCCAGTAAAAAAGAAAAAAAAAAGTGCTGCCCCTTCATGATGCAAGCTGTCCAGTGTAATCAACTTGCTACCAGGTAGCTGGCTGATCACCCAAGGGAAAGGTGCCATATGGACAATCGGTATCTGGCAGGTTGGGCACTCAGCAGTGCCTGTAGCCAGGTCAGCCTGGGTGAGTGTAAGTCCATGTGGCTGAGCCCATGCATCACCTCTATCCCTGCCACCATGGCCACTTTGTCCATGAGTTCTTTGGGTGATGACAACACGGCTGGGGAAAGAGGCTGGCTGGTGTCCATAGAATGGGTCATCTTATCCTCTTGACTATGAAAATCCTCCCCAGCTGAGGTCACACTTTGATGAACATTCACCCTGGACACAAATATGTTCACGTTTTTTGCTCATTCAGAGAGACCTAGTAACATACCTCTTTCCCAAATTTTCTGTAACCAATTTCCCAATCATGTTTCTTCCAAAGCCTGATCATCCAACCAAACAATTAGCTATAGCCCATGAATTGGTGGATAATCACATGTCTAACCGTTTCTCCTTCCAAGTAAATTGAACAGTCAGGTGCACAGTTCAAATTCTTCCCACTGGGAGATTTCTCCTTCTCACTATCCTTCAGGGATATCCCATAAAGGGGTAAAGGTGTTGCAGCTGTCCACTTTCAAGTGGTGCCTGCATACCATGCAGACCCATCTGTAAACAAGGCCCGAGTCTTCTCTTCCTATACTGACTGATTATAGGGAGTTCTCCATGAGGCCGTAGGTGCAGGCTGGGGGAGAGAAGGCAGAGTAGCAGGAGGGGAGATCATGGGAATTTGGGTCACTTCTTCATGTAACTTGATTGTGCCTTCAGGGCCTGCTCAGTCCTAGTCATTATAAACCACTTCCATTAGATGATAGAGCTCATCCCACTTTATGGCTTGTTGGGTCAGATAATACCCAGTTCATAAAGGGCAGCTCAAGTCACATGGTAATTTGGTCCATGCTTAGTGTTCAGTCTCCTCTAAGGCCCAGTAGTAATCTAAGGGTTGTTTCTCAAAAGGAGAGTATCTGTGCGTGATGGCAAGGTTTTGCTCTAAAATACTAGAGCCCATGCTGCAATTCACCTATAGGGACTCCAAACAGCAACCCTATCTCCCACTGACACCACTGGATCTACTGGATCACATGGCTCAAGTGGTGGAGCAGCTTGTATGGTAGCCTGGATCTGTTGCAGAGCCTTCTCTTTTTCTGGGCCCCACTAAAAACTAGAAGCTTTTTCAAATCCCCTGGTAAATGGGCTTAAGTAACACCCCAAATGAAGAAAATGTTACCTCCAAAATCCAAAGAGGCACACTAGGCATTGTACCTTTCGAGATATTAGGAGGGCCAGATGCAACAACTCATCTTTTACCTTAAAAAGGATATCTCAACATGCCCCACACCACTGGACCCCTAGAAACTTCACTGAACTATAAGATACCTTAATTTTTGTCAGATTTATTTCTCAACCTCTTACACACATATGTCTTACTAATAAGTCTAGAGTAGTTGCTACTTCTTGCTCACTAGGTCCAATCAGTTTAATGTCATCAGTGTAATTGACAAGTGTGATTCCTTGTGGGAGGGAAAGGTGATCAAGATCACTGAGAACTAAGTTAGGATATAGGGCTAGAACATTGATATACCCCTGAGACAGGACAGTGAATTAGTTTTGACCTTACCAGTGAAAACTGCTTCTAGTGGTCCTTATGAACAGGTAAAAAGAAAAAAGAATTTACCAGCTCAATATCAGGTACCAGGAAATGTGCTAATTTGCTCAAGTAGTTAAACCACATTTGGTACAGCAGCTGCAATTGGAGTCACCACCTGGTTAAGTTTATGACAATCCACTGTCATTCTACAAAAATTCATCTGTCTTCTGCACAGGCCAAATAGGCAAATTGAATGGGGATGTGGGGGAAATAACCACCCCCATATTTTTCAAGTCCTGGAGTGTGGTACTAATCTCTGCAATCCTACCATGGGTGCAATTCTGCTTTTGGTTTACTGTTTTCCAAGATAGATGCAGTTCTAATGGATTCCACTTGGCCTTTCCTACCATAATAGACTCACTCCACAGGTCATGAAACCAGTTGGAGATTCTGTCAGCTTTTAATTATGTCTATACCAATTATGCATTGTGGAACTGGGGAAATAACTACAGGATGGGTTCAGGCACCCACTTGACCCACTTTGAGATGGACATGAACTCAAACTCCATTGATCACCTGGCCTCAAGAAGTCCCTACTAGCAGACCACAGTGATGTTTTCAGTCCCTTGGAATCAATGTCAGTTCAAAGCCAGTGTCTATAAAAGGTCTATTTCCTTTACCCCAAAGTACAGTTACCCTGGTAAAAAGCTACAGGTCTATTTAGAGAAGACTAGAGAAAGAGCAACAGTGTAAATTTTGGCAGTGTTCCAGAACTCTTCCTCAAGGTGGTCTGGCCTCCTCTTCATTCAAAGCATTCCAAGTCTGTAAAGTGGCTCAAGTCTAGGAATTGATTGAGGGGCCATGACTGTGTTTTTATGATTCAGGTTAGACTTATGTTCACTTGAACTAGAACTTTTCTGCTTATATAGATCAAGGAAGAATTTAGTAGACTTCTTGTCTATTTCACTTCTAAAAAGGCCATAATCAACCAATGCCATAGGTTTATTCAGATTATACTGAGTGCTGCTTTAACTCTGTTGTCCATCACAGTAACCATGCCCACCTTGCCTTTGATGGTTGAGCTTCCATCACCCAGGGCTCCAATTCCATTGCACTTAGGTTTCCCAATTCAGTGTCCTCAGTTCCCACTGTAAGGTCTGTCCTGAGGAGAAGAGCAATCCCATAGTTTATCCCATAGTTTATACTAGGTGCTGGGGCTCCCCTCACAAATTTATATCTTACTGTCTTGGTGAAAGTTTTGCCTTCTGGGTTCTCTCAGAGTGAGTAAATATGGCTTAAATGACAAGCCCATTTTAACATTCTGATCTTCCTGAACCTTTGAATCTCTTCCTTTACAAAGGCAGGCCTGGCATTTCTAACTCACTCACTATGATTCTACTTTGTGTTCATGTTTCAGCCAATCAACAAAACAAATTGTTTGAGCCCTAATTCCCCAAGATGCCATATTAAATGTGGAAAGTCTGCTTAGTGACACTTTGTCAATAAATTTGGCTTGACCCAACTTTATGTTCCAACAACACTTAATTTGACATTCGAAATATCTATTCCCACACATGTTCCCCAGATTTCTAGCTATAAATTAGAAAACTCAAGTAGTTCTTTGGAGTAGATTGCACATCCTCATAAGACATATTTTGTACCTCACTTTTAGGGGCCTGCTGGGACTTTAGTTATGGATCCTTTAGTTATGGGTGGTCCTCAAAAGAATCAACATTGTTTTCCAAGGCAACTTTGTCGAGGGAGGTGTTTACATTTTCCTGCTATACAATATATATTTATTGCTTATTTATTTTATAAATAGCCCATACCCCTATCTTGGCCCTTCCCCATCGCTCTAACCCTGGTCACCACTATTTTTCTTTCTATATACATGATTCTCTTTCTTTTTTGTTATATTCATTCGTTTTATTTTTTAGATTCCACATAAAAGTGATAGCAAACTGTACTTTTCTTTCTCTGCCTGACTTATTTCACTATGCATAATATTCTCTAGGTCCATTCACTTTATTACAAATGGCAGAATTTTATATGTTTCTATGGCTGAGTAATTGTTTCCATATTCTGGCTAATGTAAATGATGTTGCTGTGAATATTAGGGTACATTTATCTTTTAGAATTAGTATTTTTGTTTCATTCAGATGTATACCCAGGAGTGACATTGCTGGATCATATGGTAACACTATTTTTTGTTTATTAAGGAGCCCCCATACTGTTCTCCATAGTGGCTGCATCATTTACATTCTCATCAACAGTGTACTAGGGTTCTGTTCTCTCCACATTCTCACCAACATTTGTTATTTGTAGACTTTCCAATGACAACCATTCAGACAAGTGTGAGGACATATCTCATTGTGGTTTTTACTTAGATCTCTCTAATAAATAGCTATGTTGAACATCTTTTCATGTGTCTGTTGACCATCTGTATGTCTTCTTTAGAAAAATGTCTATTCATGTATTTAGTCCATTTTTAATTTTTGTTATATTTAGTTGTATGAGCTGTTTATATTTTGAATATTAATCCCTTATTGGTCATATAATTTGCAAATATTTTCTCCAATTCAGCAGGTTGTATTAATATTTTCCTTTTGTTGCTGGTTTCCTTTGCTGTGCAAAAGTTTTTTTTTGTTTTTTGTTTTTTTTGCGGTACACAGGCCTCTCACTGCTGTGGCCTCTCCCATTGCAGAGCACAGGCTCCAGACGTGCAGGCTCAGCGGCCATGGCTCATGGGCCTAGCTGCTCCACGGCATGTGGGATATTCCTGGACTGGGACACGAACCTATGTCCCCTGCATTGGCAGGCAGACTCTCAACCACTGAGCCACCAGGGAAGCCCCAAAAGCTTTTAACTTTAATTAGTTCCCATCTGTTTATTTTTCTTTTGCTTTAGAAGACAGATCCCTCCAAAATATTACTACAATTTATGTTAAAGAATGCTCTGTTTATGTTATCTTCTAGGAGTTTTATGGTTTCCAGTCTTACATTTAGTTCTATAATCCATTTTAAGATTATTTTTGTATATGGTGTGAGGGAATATTCTAATTTCGTTGACTTATTTGTAGCTGTCCAGTTTTCCAAGGATGACTTATTGAAGAGAGATTGTAGAATAGAAATTCTTGCCTCCTCTGTCATAGATTAATTGACCATAGGTCCACAGGTTTATTTTGGGCTCTCTGTTCCACTGATGTGTCCATTTTTGTGTCAGTACCATGATGTTTATTGTAGCTTTGAAGTGTAGTCTGAAGTCTGTAAGGGTTATAAATCCAGCTTTACTTTTTTATTCTCAGGATTGCTTTGACAATGCTGGGTCTTTTTGGTTCCATACAAGTTTTAGGATTATTTGTTCTAGTCCTATAGGATATGTCATGGGTATTTGGATAGGGACTGCATTAAATCTGTTGATTGCTTTGGGTAGTATTGCCATTTAAACAATATAAATTCTTCCAATCAAAGATAATGGGATATCTTTCCATTTCTTGGGATAATCTTCAATTTTCTTTATCAGTGTTTTATAGTTTTCAGAGTATAGGTCTTTCACCTCTTTGCTTAAGTTTCTAACCAGGTATTTCTTTCTTTTGAGGCAATTTTAAATAAGATTTTTAAAAAGGTTATCTTTCGGATAGCTTATTATTAGTGGATACAAACACAGCAAATTTACTTATATTAGTCTTATATCCTGCACCCTTGCTGAATACATTTATTGGTTCTAATAGTTTTTTTAATGGAGATTTTATGGTTTCCTAAATATAATATAATGATATCTGCAAATACTGACAGTTTTAATTCTTCCCTTCCAAACTGGATGCATTTTATTTCTTTTTCTTGTCTAATTGCTGTGGAGAAAACTTCCAATACTATGTTAAATAGAAGTGGCAAAAGTGGGGATTCTCATCTTGTTCTTGATTTTAGAGGAAAGCCTTTCAGCTTTTTACCATTGAGTATGATGTTAGCTATGACTTTGTCATAAATGACCTTTAAAATGTTAAGATATATTCCCTCTGTATAAACTTTGATAGGAGTTTTTTTTAAATCATGAATGGATATTGAATTTTGTCAAAAGGTTTTTCTGTGACTATAGAAATGATCATATGATTTTTATCCTTACCTTTTGTTAATGTGGTGTGTCACATTGATTGATATGTATATGTTGAACCATCCTTGCATCCCTGGAATAAATCCCACTTGATTATGATATATCATCCTTTAAATTTATTGTTGAATTCAGTTTGCTAAAATTTCGTTGAGGAGTTTTGCATCTATATTCATCAGCAATATTGCCTTGTTATTTTCCTTTTTTATTGCATAATTCTGTCATTGTAGAGTGAACTTAGGAGTATACACTCCTCTTCAATTTTTTGGAATAGTTTAAGATGGATGGTTTTTAGCCCTTCTTTATATGATTAGTAGAATTCCCCTATGAAGCTGCTGAGTCCTGCCAGTTTCCAGTTAGTTTTCCATAAGAATTGTTCCGTATGTAGATGTATGTCTGATGTATCTGTGGGGGGAGGTAAATTCCATATCTTCCTACTCAACAATCCTGATCCCCTTCCCTTCAATAATTATGTTAAATGTCAATGGACTAAATGCTCCAATCAAAAGACATAGAGTGACAGATTGGATAAAAAAACAAAATCCATCTATGTGCTGCCTACAAAAGACTCACTTCAGGTAAGACACACACAGACCAAAATGAGTGAATGGTTAAAGATATTTCATGTGAACAGAAATGACAAGAAAGTGGGGGCAACAATACTCTTATTAGACAAAATAGACTTTAAAGCAAAGGCTATAACAAAAGATAAAGAAGAGCATAAAGGGGAGGGTAGAGTCAAGATTGTGCAGCAGGAGGACACAAAGTTCATGTTTCCTCACAACTAGGGCACCTACCAGCACTGGTGGGAGACCTTGGACACCTAAGGTGATGGGAGGAACACCTGAGTGACCAGATAGGACTTGGGGGGTAGCAAGGAGGGAGGAAAAGTGGAGGCAGGACAAGACTGGTGCTCCTGAGGGGTATCTGTGGGAGAGGAGATGTTCCCATGCCTGGAGGGGGACACTCACCATGAAGGGATCAACAGGTAAAGGGAGAGGCCCTCAGGGGATTGGAGGATGGGAAGAGAACGCAGCCAGTTTCTGCCACAGATTTGATCTCACGGAGCCTGCTGAGGTCCTGGCAGATCCTCCACCCTCTGAGTCCCCTACCAGCTTCACTGAGCTGTCTGACCCGCCACCACCCAAGGGCCTTTTCTGGATGTGTGGGTCCTGAGCATAGGGTCTGCCCCCCTGCTAAGCCCCACCCCTGCCTAAGATCAGCCCCACCAAAGCCAAGGCTTTTTCTGGCCTTATTTATTTAGTTAGTTTTTGCCATTGTGGTTCTGTTTTACCTTGTTGTTTTTTCATTTATATTTTTTTAATATATTTTCTAGTTTTCTAATTTTATTTTATTTTTTTACTCTTTGTTATTTTACTGCTCCTTTTGTTTTCTTTTCTTCTTTTTTGGCAAGCTGTACAGCTTCTGGGATCTTGGTTCACCAGCTGGGAGTAGGGCCTGAGCTCCTGTACTGGGAGCACCGAGTCCAAACCACTGGATTAACAGAGAACCTCAGACCCCAGGCAATATTCATAAGAGTGAAGTCTCCCAGAGAAAATCATCTTGGCACCAAGCCCTGGCTCTACCCAACTGTCTGCGAACTCCAGTGCTGGAAGCCTCAGGCCAAACAACCAGAAAGACAGGAACACAATCCCACCCATTTAAGAAATGAGATGACAAAACAATGTGTTACAGATGAAGGGGCAAGGCAAAAACCTACAAGACCAAATAAATGAAGAGGAAATAGGCAACCTACCTGAAAAAGAATAGAGAGTGATGATAGTAAAGATGATCAAAAATGTCAGTAATAGAGTGGAGGCATGAATTAGGAAATATAAGAAATGTTTAACATAGACCTAGAAGCAGTAAAGAACAAACAACCAGTGGTGAACAACACAAGAGCTGAAATGAAAAATACACTAGAAGGAATCAATAGCAGAATACTGAGGGAGAAAAACAAATAAGTGAGCTGGAAGATAGAATGGTGGAAATAATTGCTGAGGAGCAGAATAAAAAGAAAAAAGAATGAAAAGAATTGAGGACAGTCTCAGAGACCACTGGGACAACATAAAATGCACCAACATTCAAATTATAAGGGTCCCAGAGGAAGAAGATAAAGAGAAGTGGTCTGAGAAAATATTTGAAGAGATTATAGTCAAAAAATTCCCTGACATGTGAAAGGAAATAGCCACCCAAGTGCAGGAAGCACAGAGAATCCTCTACAGGATAAACCCTAGAAGAAACATGCCAAAAAACACAATCAAACTAACAAAAATTAAATTCCAAGAAAAAATATTAAAAACAGCAAGGGAAAAGCAACAAATAACATACAGGGAAATCCCCAGTATATCAGCTGATTTTTCAGCAGAAACTCTGCAGACCAGAAGGGAGTGACAGAATATATTTAAAGCGATGAAAGGGGAAAACTTACAACAAAATTACTCTACTCAGCTAGGATCTGATTCAGATTCAACAAAGAACTCAAAACCTTAACAGGCAAGCAAAAGCTAAGAGAATTCAGCACCACCAAACCAGCTTTACAACAAACGCTAAAGGAACTTCTCTAAGTGGGAAACACAAGAGAAGAAAAAGATCTACAATAACAAACCTAAAACAGATAAGAAACTGGTAATAGGAACATATATATCAATAATTACCCTGAATGTAAATGATTAAATGCTCCAACCAAAAGACACAGACTGGCTGAATGGATACTAAAACAAGACCTGTATATATGCAGTCTACAAAAGACTCACTTCAGACCTAAGGACACATACGAAATGAAAGTGAGGGGATGAAAAAGGTATTCCATGAAAATGGAAATCAAAAGAAAGCTGGAGTAACAATACTCATGTTAGATAAAATACACTTTAAAATAAAGACTGTTATAGGAGATAAGGAAGGACAGTACATAATGATCAAGGGATCAATCCAAGAAGAAGATATAACAATTATAAATATGTATGCACCAAAGATAGGAGCACCTCAATATATAAGCAAATACTAGTAGCTGAAAACGGGAAATCAACAATAACACTGTAATAGTGGGGGACTTTAACAACCACTTACACCAAATGGACAGATCATCCAGAAAGAAGATAAATAAGGAAACACGAACTTCAAATGACACATGACACCAGATGGATTTAATTGATATTTATAGGACATTCCACTCAAAAGCAGCAGACTACACTTTCTTCTCAAGTGCACGTGGAACATTCTCTAGGATAGATCACATGTGGATCACAAATCAAGCTTTGGTAAATTTAACAAAACTGAAATCATATCAAGCATCTGTTCTGACCACAACACTATGAGGCTAGATATCAATTACAGGAAAAAAAAAACTGTTAAAAAAAACAAAAACAAAAACAAAAACATATGGAGGCTAAACAGTGTACTGCTAAATAAACAAGAGATCATTGAAGAAATCAAAGAGGAAGTCAAAAAGTACATAGAAATGAATGACAATGAAAACACAACAACCCCAAACCTATGGGACACAGTAGAAGCAGTTCTAAGAGGGAAGTTTATAGTAATTCAATCTTTCCTTAAGAAACAAGAAAAATCTCAAATAAAAATTCTAACCTTACACCCAAAGCAACTGGAGAAAAAAGAAAAAATCAAAACCCAAACTTAGTAGAAGGAAAGAAATCATAAAGATCAGAGCAGAAAAAAATGAAATAGAAATGCAGAAAACAATAGCAAAGATCAATAGAACTAGAAGTTGGGGTTCTTTGAGAAGAAAAACAAAATTGATAAACCATTAACCAGACTCATCAAGAAAAAAAGGGAGAGGACTCAAATTAATAAAATTGGAAACAAAAAAGGGTAAATAACAACAGACACTGCAGAAATACAAAGGATTATAAGAGACTACTACAAGCAACTATATGTCAATAAAATGGACAACCTAGAGGAAATGGAAAAAGTCGTAGAAAGGTACAACTTTCCAAGACTGAGCCAGGAAGAATTAGACAATATAAATAGACAAATCACAAGTACTGAAATTGAAACTGTAAATAAAAATCTTCCAACAAACAAAAGTCCAGGACCAGATGGCTTCACAGGCATATTCCATTAAACATTTAGAGAAGAGCTAACACCTATCCTTCTCAAACTCTTCCAAAAAATTGCAGAGAGGAACACTCCCAAACTCGTTCTACGAGGCCACCATCACCCTGATATGAAAACCAAAGATATGACAAAAAAAAGAAAATTACAGACCAATATCACTGATGAACATAGATGAAAAACCCTCAGCAAAATATTAGCAAGCAGAATCTAACAATACATTAAAAGGATCATCCACCATGATCAAGTGGGATTTATCCCAGGAATGCAAGGCTTCCTCAATGTATGCAAACCAATCAGTGTGATACACCATATTAACAAATTAAAGAATAAAAACTATATGATCATCTCAATAGATGCAGAAAAAAAGCTTTTGACAAAATTCCCGTTTATGATAAAAAATATCTCCAAAAAGTGGGCATAGATGGAACCTACTTCAACATAATAAAGGCCATATACAACAAACCCACAGTAAACATCATTCTCAATGGTGAAAAACTGAAAGCATTTCCTCTAAGATCAGGAACAAGACAATGATATCCACTCTTGCCCCTATTAAACATAGTTTTGTAAGTCTTAGCCTGGCAATCAGAGCAGAAAAATAATAAAAGGAATCCAAATTGGATAATATGAAGTAAAACTATCACAATTTGCAGATGACATGATACTATACATAGAAAATACTAAAGATGCCACCAGTAAACTAATAGAGCTCATCAATGAACTTGGTAAAGTAGCAGGATACAAAATTAATGCACAAAAATCTCTGGATTCCTATATACTAAAAATTAAAAATCAGAACGTGAAATTAAGGAAACACTCCAATTTACCACTGCAACAAAAAGAATAAAATACCTAGGAATAAACCTACTTAAGGAGGCAAAAGACCTGTATGCAGAAAACAATAAAACTCTGATGAAAAAAATCAAAGATGACACAAACAGATGGAGAAATATACTATGTTTTTGCATTAGAAGAATAAATATTGAGAAAATGACTATACTATCCAAAGCAATCTACAGATTCAATGCAACCCCTGTCAAATTACCAATGGCAGTTTTCACAGAATTAGGACAACAAATTTTACAATTTGTATGGAAGCACAATAGATCCCGAATAGCCAAAGCAATCTTGAGAAAGATAAACAGAGCTGGAGAAATCAGAATCCCTGACTTCAGACTATACTACAAAGATATAGTAGTCAACAGTATGATGTTGGCCCAAAAACAGAAATGTATAACAAGGGTACAGGATAGAAAGCCTAGACGTAAACCCATGCACCTATGGTTACCTGATCTATGGGAAAGCAGGCAAGAATATACAATGGAGAAAAGACATCTTCTTCAATAAGTGGTGCTGGGAAAACGGGACAGCTACATGTAAAAGAATGAAATTAGAACACTACATAAGACTATACACAAAAATAAACTCAGAATGCATTATAGACCTAAATGTAAGACTGGACACTATAAAACTCTTAGAGGAAAACATAGGAAAAACACTCTTTGACATAAACCCCAGTAAGATCTTTTTTGACCCACCTCTTAGAGTAATGAAAATAAAATCAAAGTGAACAAATGTGACCTAATTAAGCTTAAAAGCTTTTGCACAGCAAAGGAAACAATAAACAAGGTGAAAAGAAAACCCTCAGGATGGGAGAAAATATTTTCAAATGAAGCAATGGACAAAGTGTCGATCTCCAAAATATACAAGCAGCTCATGGAGCTCAATATGAAGAAAACAAACAACCCAATCAAAAAAAGGTGGAAGACCTAAATAGACATTTCTCCATAGAAGACATACAGATGGCCAACAAACACATGAACAGATGTTCAACATCACTAATTATTAGAGAAATGCAAATCAAAACTACAATGAGGTATCACCTCACACAGTTCAGAATGGTCATCATTAAAAAATCTAGAAACAGTAAATCCTGGAGAGGGTGTGGAGAAAAAGGAACCCTCTTGCACTGTTGGTGGGAATGTAAATTGATAAAGCCATGGTGGAGAGCAGTATGGAGTTTCTGAAAAAACTAATAATAGAACGACCATATGACCCAGGAATCCCACTACTGGACATATAACCTGAGAAAACCATAATTCAAAAGGACACATGTACCCCAGTGTTTTTTGCAGCACTATTTACAATAGCCAGGAATTGGAAACAACCTAAATGCCCAACAACAGATGAATGGAAAAAGAAGATGTGGTACATATATACAATGGAAAATTACACAGTCATAAAAAGAACGAAATTGGGTCATATGTAGATATATAGATGGACCTAGAGTCTGTCATACAGAGTGAGGTAAGTCAGAAAGAGAGAAACAAATATTGTATATTAATACATATATGTGGAATCTAGAAAAATGGTACAGAAGAACCTATTTCTAGGGGAGAAATAGAGATGCAAAGGTAGAGAATGGACACATGGACACAGAGGGGAAAGGGGACCATGGGAGAATTGGGAGATTAGGATTGATATATATACACTACCTTGTGTAAAATACATAGCTAGTGGGAACCACCTCTATAGCTCAGGGAGCTTAGCTTGGTGCTCTGTGATGACCTAGATTGTGGGGGGTTGGAGGAAGGTCCAGGAGGGAGGGGATATATGCATACATATAGTTGACTCACTTCATTTTACAGCAGAAACTAATACAACATTGTAAAGCAATTATACTCCAATAAAAATAAGGGGATCAATACAAGAAGCTATTATACTTGTTACCATATATGTACCCTATACAAGAGCAGCTAAATATATAAAGCAGATATTAACAAATATAAAGGGAGAAATTGATTCTTGATTCAATTTTAGTGGGCTGCATGTTGCTAGAAACTTGTCCATTTCTTCTAGGTTGTCGAATTTGTTGGCATATAATTGTTCATAGCATTCCCTTATGGTTTTTTGTATTTTTGTGGTATCAGTTGTTTTGTCTCCTTTTTCATTTATTATTTTGTTTGTGCTCTCTCTCTTTTCTTCTTTGTAAGCCTGGCTACAGGTCAATCAATCTTGCTTATCCTTTCAGAGAAACAGCTCTTGGTTTTATTGAATTTTTCTATTGTTTTTTAAATCTCTATTTTATTTATTTCCTCTCTGATCTTTATTATTTCTTTCCTTCTGCTGACTTTAGGTTTTGTTTGTTCTTCTTTTTCTAATACTTTTAAGCAGTAGTTTAGGTTGTTTATTTGAGATTTTTCTTGTTTTTGAGGAAGACCTGTATTGCTATGAACTTCCCTTTAATAGCTGCTTTTGCTGCATCCCATAGATTTTGTATGATTCTGTTTTCATTGTCATTTGTTTCAATGTATTTTTTAATTTCCTCTTTGATTTCATTGCTGACCCATTGGTTTTTTAGTAACAAGTTGTTTGGTCTCCATGTAATCATTTTTTTTCTCATTTCTTTTTCTTTGGTTAATTTCTAGTTTCATGACGTTGTGGTCATAAAAGCTGCTTGGGATAATTTCTGTACTCTTAAATTTGTTGAGGCTTCCTTTGTGCCCTAGTATATGGTCAATTCTAGAGAATGTTCCATGTGCACATTAAAAGAATGTGTATTCCGGGTTTTTTGGTTGTAATATCCTGAAAATATCAAGTCTAACTTTGCTTTTGTATCACCTAGTATCTCTGTTGCCTTATTGATTCTCTGTCTGGAAGATCTGTCCATTGATGTCAGTGGGGTGTTAAAGTCTCCTACTATTATCGTATTCCTGTCAATTTCTCCCTTTATGTCTGTTAGTATTTGTTTTATGTATTTGGATGCTCCTATATTAAGTACATATATACTGACAAGTGTAAAGTTCTCTTCTTGTATTGATCCTTTTACCCATCCTATACTGCCCTTCTTTATATTTCTTTATGGTCTTTTCTTTAAAGTCTATTTTGTCTGATGTGAGTACTGAAACCCCCACTTTCTTGTCATTTCCGTTTGCATTAAATATCTTTTTCCATCCCCTCACTTTCAATCTTTGTATGTTCTTTTACCTAAAGTGGGTCTCTTGTAGGCAGCATATCTTAGGCTTTTTTTTTTTTTTTTTTTTTTTTTTTTTTTTTTTTTTTTTTTTTTTTTTTTTTTTTTTTTTTTTTTTTTTTTTTTTTTTTTTTTTTTTTTTTTTTTTTTTTTTTTTTTTTTTTTTTTTTTTTTTTTTTTTTTTTTTTTTTTTTTTTTTTTTTTTTTTTTTGTGGTACGCGGACCTCTCACTGTTGTGGCCTCTCCCGTTGCTTGTGGAGCACAGGCTCCAGACGCGCAGGCTCAGTGGCCATGGCTCACGGGCCCAGCCACTCCGCGGCATGTGGGATTTTCCTGGACCAGGGCTCGAACCCGTGTCCCCTGCATCGGCAGGCAGACTCTCAACCACTGCGCCACCAGGGAAGCCCTTAGGCTTTTTTTTTTACCCAGTCTTCCACTTTGTGTCTTTTGATGGGAACATTGAGTCCATTGACATTTAAAGTAATTATTGATATGTATTTATTGCCATTTTAAACCTTGTTTCTATGTTGGTTTTATATTTCTTCTTTGTCTCTTTCTTTTACTTTTTTCTTTTTCCTTTTGTGCCTTGATGATTTTCCTTTGTATAATACTTAAGTTCTCTCTCTCTTTTGTTTTTTTTTTGTAAATCTATTTTATTTTTTTTATTTGTGATTACCCTGATTTTCAAGTATATTAATCACTTCCTAGATCTACTTGCTTTAGACTGGTAGTCATATAAGCCCATACATATTCTAGGGGAAAAGAAATCCACATTTTTGGAGGGAGGAGAGAAGATGGAGGAAGAGTAAGACACGGAAATCACCTTCCTCCCCACCGACACAACAGAAATACATCTACACGTGGAACAACTCCTACAGAACACATACTGAATGCTGACAGAAGAACTCAGACCTCCCAAAAGAGAGGGGATTAAGAGCACTGCTTAAAGGAGCTCCAGAGATGGGCGTGAGCCGCAACTAAAAGCTTGGAACCCAGAGACGGGCATGAGATGCTAAGGCTGCTGCGGCCACCACCAAGAAGCCTGTGTGTGAGCACAGGTCACTATCCACACCTCCCTTTGGGGTAACCTGTGCAGCCCGCCACTGCCAGTGTCCTGGGATACAGGGACAACTTCCCTGGGAGAATGCACAGCGTGCCTCAGGCTGGTGCAATGTGCCATCGGCCTCTGCCTCCCCAGGCTCTCCCCGCACTCTGTACCCCTTCCTTCCCCCAGCCTGAGTGAGCCAGAGCTCCCGAGTCAGCTGCTCCTTTAACCCTGTCCTGTATGAGTGAAGAACAGACGCCCTCAGGCGACCGACCTACAAGCAGAGGTGGAGCCAAATCCAAAGCTGAGCCCTGAGAGCTGTGCAAACAAAGAAGAGAAAGGGAAATCTCTCCCAGTAGCCTAAGGAGCAGTGGATTAAATCTCCACAATCAACTTGATGTACCCTGCAACTGTGGAATACATAAATAGACAACGAATCATCCCAAATTGAGGAGGTGGACGTTGAGAGCAAGATTTATTATTTTTTCCCCTTTTCCTCTTTTTGTGAGTGTTTATGTGTATTCTTCTGTGTGAGATTTTGTTTGTAATACTTTGCTTTTACCATTGTCCTAGAGTTCTATCCGTCTGGTTTTTTTTGTCTGCTTTTTTTGTTTTGTTTTGTTTTTCTTTTTAGCTTAAAAAACTTTTTTATTTTAATAATTATTTTTATTTTAATAACTTTATTTTATCTAACATTATTCTATTTTATCCTCTTTCTATCTTCCTTCCTTTCTTCTTTTCATCCTTCCTTTCTTCCTTCCTTCCTTTCTATCTTTCTTTCTTTCTTTCTTTCTTCTTTCTTTCTTTCTTTCTTTCTTTCTTTCTTTCTTTCTTTCTTTCTTTCTTTCTTTCTTTCCACTTTTTCTCCCTTTTATTCTCAGCCATTCAGATGAAAGGCTCTTGGTGCTCCAGCTAGCAGTCAGTGCTGTGCCTCTGAGGAGGGAAAGCCAACTTCAGGACACTGGACCGTAACAGACCTCCCACCTCCACATAATATCAAATGGCGAAAACCTCCCAAAGACCTTCTCAACACCAGCACACAGCTTCACTCAACGACCAGAAAGCTACAGTGCTGGACATCCTAATGCCAAAGAACTAGCAGGACAGGAACACAACACTATCCATTAGCAGAGAGGCTGCCTAAAATCATCATAAGTTCCCAGACACCCCAAAACACATCAGACGTGGACCTGCCCACCAGAAAGACAAGATCCAGCCTCATCCACCAGAACACAGGCACTACACCCCTTCACTGGGAAGCCTACACAACACACTGAACGAACTTTAGCCACTGGGAACAGACACCAAAAACAACGGGAACTATGAACCTGCAGCCAGCAAAAAGGAAACCTCAAACACAGTAAGATAAGCAAAATGAGAAGACAGAAAAACATACAGCAGATGAAGAAGCAAGATAAAAACCCATCAGACCTAACAAATGAAGAGGAAATAGGCACTATACCTGAAAAAGAATTCAGAATAATGATAATAAAGATGATCCAAAATCTAAGCAATAGAATAGATAAAATTCGAGAAACATTTAACAAGGACCCAGAAGGACTAAAGATGAAACAAGCAATGATGAAGAACACAATAAATGAAATTAAAAATACTCAAGGTGGGATCAATAGCAGAATAACTGAGGCAGAAGAACAGATAAGTGACCTGGAATATAAAATGGTGGAAATAACTATGGCAGAGAAGAATAAAGAAAAAAGAATGTAAAGAACTGAGGACAGTTTCAGAGACCTCTGAGACAACATTGAACACACCAACATTCGAATTATAGGGGTTCCAGAATAGGAAGAGAAAAAGAAAGGGACTGAGAACATGTTTGAAGAGATTATAGTTGAAAACTTCCCTAATATGGGAAAGGAAATAGTTAATCAACTCCAGAAAGCACAGAGAGTCCCATACAGGGTAAATCCAAGGAGAAACATGCCAACACACATACTAATCAAAATATCAAAAATTAAATACAAAGAAAACATATTAAAAGCAGCAAGGGAAAAAAAACAAATAACACACAAGGGAATCCCCATAAGGTTAACAGCTGATCTTTCAGCATAAACTCTTCAAGCCAGAAGGGACTGGCAGGACATATTTAAAAGTGATGAAGGAGAAAAACCTACAACCAAGATTACTCTACCCAGCAAGGCTCTCATTCAGATTTGATGGAGAAATTAAAACATTTACAGACAAGCAACAGCTGAGAGAGTTCAGCACCATCAAACCAGCTTTATAACAAATGCTAAAGGAACTTCTCTAAGCAAGAAACACAAGAGAAGGCAAAGACCTACAATAACAAACACAAAAGAATTAAGAAAATGGGAAAAGGAACATACACATTGATAATTACCTTAAATGAAAACGGAATAAATGCTCCCACCAAAAGACACAGACTGGCTGAATGGATACAAAAACAAGACCCATATATATGCTCTCTAGAAGAGACCCACTTCAGACCTAGAGACACATACAGACTGAAAGTGAGGGGATGGAAAATGATACTCCATGCAAATGGCAACCAAAAGAAAGCTGGAGTAGCAAATCTCATATCAGAGAAAACAGACTTTAAAATAAAAACTATTGGAAGAGACAAAGAAGGACACTACATAATGATCAAGAGGTCGATCCAAGAAGAAGATATAACAATTGTAATTATTTATACACCCAACACAGGAGCACCTCAATAAATAAGGCAAATACTAACAGTCATAAAAGGGGATATCGACAGTAACACATTCATAGTAGGGGATTTTAACACCCCACTTTCACCAATGGACAGATCATCCACAATGAAAATAAATAAGGAAACACAAGCTTTAAATGATACATTAAACAAGATAGACTTAATTGATATCTATAGGACATTCCATCCAAAAACAACAGAATACACATTTTTCTCAAGTGCTCATGGAACATTCTCCAGGATAGATCATATCATGGGTCACAAATCAAGCCTTGGTAAATTTAAGAAATTTAAAATTATATCAAGTGTCTTTTCTGGCCACAATGCTACAAGAATAGATATCAATTACAGGAAAAGATCTGTAAAAAATACAAACACATGGAGGCTAAACAATACACTACTTAATAACGAAGTGATCACTGAAGAAATCAAAGAGGAAATAAAAAAATAACTAGAAACAAATGACTATGCAGACACGATGACCCAAAACCTATGGGATGCAGCAAAAGCAGTTCTAAGAGGGAAGTTTATAGCAATACAATCCTACTTAAGAAACAGGAAACATCTCGAATAAACAACCTAACCCTGCACCTAAAGCAATTAGAGAAAGAAGAACAAAAAAACCCAAAGTTAGCAGAAGGAAAGAAATCATAAAGATCAGATCAGAAATAAATGAAAAAGAAATGTAGGAAACAATAACAAAGATCAATAAAACTTAAAGCTGGTTCTTTGAGAAGATAAACAAAATTGATAAACCATTAGCCAGATTCATCAAGAAAAAAAGGGAGAAGACTCAAATCAATAGAATTGGAAATGAAAAAGGGGAGGTAACAACTGACATGGCAGAAATACAAAAGGTCATGAGAGATTACTACAAGCCACTCTATGCCAATAAAATGGACAACCTGGAAGAAATGGACAAATTCTTAGAAATGTACAACCTGCCAAGACTGAATCAGGAAGAAATAGAAAATATGAACAGACCAATCACAAGCACTGAAATTGAAACTGTCATTAAAAATCTTCCAACAAACAAAAGCCCAGGATCAGATGGCTTCACAGCCGAATTCTATCAAACATTGAAAGAAGAGCTAACATCTGTCCTTCTCAAACTCTTCCAAAATATAGCAGAAGGAGGAACACCCCCATATTCATTCTATGAGGCCACCATCTCACTGATGCCAAAACCAGGCAAGGATGTCACAAAGAAAGAAAGCTACAGGCCAATATCACTGATGAACATAGATGCAAAAATCCTCAACAAAATACTAGCAAACAGAATCCAACAGCACTATAAAGGATCATACATCATGATCAAGTGGGGATGCAAGGATTCTTCAATATACACAGATCAGTCTATGTGATACACCATATTAACAAATTGAAGGAGAAAAAACAAACGATCATCTCAATAGATGCAGAGAAAGCTTTCGACAAAATTCAACACCAATTTATGAAAAAATCCCTGGAGAAAGTAGGCATAGAGGGAACTTTCCTCAACATAATAAAGGCCATATATGACAAACCCAAAGCCAACATCGTCCTCAATGGTGAAAAACTGAAAGCATTTCCACTAAGATCAGGAACAAGACAAGGTTACCCATTGTCAACACTCTTATTCAACATAGATTTGGAAGGTTTAGCCACAGAAATCAGAGAAGAAAAGGAAATAAAAGGAATCCAAATCAGAAAAGAAGTAAAGCTGTCACTGTTTGCAGATGACATGATACTATACATAGAGAATCCGAAAGAAGGTACCAGAAAACTACTAGAGCTAATCAATGAATTTGGTAAAGTAACAGGATACAAAATTAATACACGGAAATCTCTGGCATTCCTATACAGAATGATGAAAAATCTGAAAGTGAAATCAAGAAAACATTCCCATTTACCACTGTAACAAAAAGAATAAAATATCTAGGAATAAACCTACCTAAGGAGACAAAAGACCTGTATGCAGAGAATTATAAGACACTGATGAAAGAAATTAAAAATGATACTAATAGATGGAGAGATATACCATGTTCTTGGATTGGAAGAATCAACATTGTGAAAATGACTCTACTACCCAAAGCAATCTACAGATTCAATGCAATCCCTGTCAAACTACCAGTGGCATTTCTCACAGAACTAGAAAAAAAATTTCACAATTTGTATGGAATCACAAAAGACCCCAAATAGCCAAAGCAAGCTTGAGAACGAAAAACGAAGCTGGTGGAATCAGGCTCCCTGACTTCAGACTATACTACAAAGCTACAGTAATCAAGACAGAAGATACTGGCACAAAAACAGAAATATAGATCAATGGAACAGGATAGAAAGCCCAGAGATAAACCCACACACCTATGGTCACCTTATCTTTGATAAAGGAGGCAGCAATGCACAGTGGAGAAAGGACAGCCTCTTCAATAAGTGGTGCTGGGAAAACTGGACAGGTACATGTAAAAGTATGAGATTAGAACACTCCCTAACACCATACACAAAAATAAGTTCAGAATGGATTAAAGACCTAAATGTAAGGCCAGAAACTATCAAACTCTTAGAGGAAAACATAGGCAGAACACTCTATGACAAATCACAGCAAGATCCTTTCTGACCCACCTCCTAGAGAAATGGAAATAAAGACAAAAATAAACAAATGGGACCTAATGAAACTTCAAAGCTTTTGCACAGCAAAGGAAACCATAAAGAAGACCAAAAAACAACTCTCAGAGTGGGAGAAAATATTTGCAAATGAAGCAACTGACAAAGGATTAATCTCCAAAATTTACAAGCAGCTCAGGCAGCTCAGTAACAAAAAAATAAACAAAGCAATACAAAAATGGGCAGAAGACCTAAATAAACATTTCACCAAAGAACATATGCAGACTGCCAACAAACACATGAAAGAGTGCTCAACATCATTAATCATTAGAGAAATGCAAATCAAAACTACGGTGTGATATCTTCTCACACCGATCAGAATGGCCATCATCAAAAAATCTAGAAACAATAAATGCTGGAGAGGGTGTGGAGAAAAGGGAACACTCTTGCACTGCTGGTGGGAATGTGAATAGTTACAGCCACTATGGAGAACAGTATGGAGGTTCCTTAAGAAATTACAAATAGAACTACCATACGACCCAGCAATCCCACTACTGGGCATATACCCTGAGAAAACCGTAATTCAAAAAGAGTCATGTACCAAAATGTTCATTGCAGCTCTATTTACAATAGCCAGGAGATGGAAACAACCTATGTGTCCATCAACGTTTGAATGGATAAAGAAGATGTGGTACATATATACAATGGAATACTACTCAGCCATAAAAAGAAACGAAATGGTATTATTTGTAGTGCTAGAGTCTGTCATACAGAGTGAAGTAAGTCAGAAAGAGAAAAACAAATACCATATGCTAACACATATATATGGAATCTAAGGAAAAAATAAATGTCGTGAAGATCATAGGGGCAAGACAGGAATAAAGACACAGACCTACTAGAGAATGGGCTTGAGGATATGGGGAGGGGGAACGGTAAGCTGTGACAAAATGAGAGAGTGACATGGACATATATACACTACGAAACATAAAATAGATAGCTAGTGGGAAGCAGCTGCATAGCACAGGGAGATAAGCTCGGTGCTTTTTGATCACCTGTATGGGTGGGATAGGGAGAGTGGGAGGGAGGGAGACGCAAGAGGGAGGAGATATGGGAACATATATATATGTATAACTGATTCACTTTGTTATAAAGCAGAAACTAACACACCATTGTAAAGCAATTATATGCCAATAAAGATGTAAAAAAAAAGAGAAAGAAATCTACATTTTCTTACTCTCCTCCCCCACATTTAATAATTTTGATGTCCTTTTTTACATCTTCATGTTCATCCCTTTGCTATTCATTGTGGTTATCATCACTTTCACAGAAAACGTTTGTTTTTTTTTTAAGCTGTGTACTCGCTTATTTACGTGATTTATTTTCCAACTGTGATTTTCTCTTTCCTATAAATTCTTACTTCTTTACTGTTTAGAGAAGACCTTTCAATATTTCCTTTAGGATAATTTTAATTTTGCGTATTCTTTTATTTTTTGCTTGTTTGAGAAATTCTTTACCTCTCTTTCTATTCTAAACGATAATCTTGCTGGGTAGAGTATCCTAGGTTTCAGGTTTTTCCCTATCAGCTTTTTAAATATCTCTTACCACTCCCTTTTGGCCTGAAATGTTTCTGTAGGGAAATCAGCTGATAGCCTTATTTGGGTTCCCTTATAATTAACTCTTTATTGTTCTCTTGTTGCGTTTAGAATCCTCTCTTAACTTTTGCCATTTTTATTATATGTCTTTGGGTTTATCTTTTTTGCCACCCTCTGTGATTCCTGTACCTGGATATCTGTTTTCTTCATTAGTTTTGGGAAAATTTCAGCCATAGTTTCTTCAAATACGTTTTTGGTCCCCTTTTCTTTTTTTCCCCCTTCTGGGATCCCTATTATGAATAGGTTGGCATGCTTTATAGTGTCCCATGGGTCTCTTATATTGCTTTCATGTTTTTTTCATTTGGCTTTCTGTCTGCTGTCCTGATTGGGTGATTTTCATTATTCTATCTTCCAGGTCACTTATTAATTCTTCTCCTTATATTCATTGCCTTTAGCTCAGCTTTCATCTCTGCAAATGAGTTTTCTAATTTTTCTTCGTTCCTCTTTATAGTTTTTAGTTCCTTTTTACAGTACTCTGCATTTCTGTTGATAGACTTTCTTAATTTCTTCAGTAAGTATTTTTATTATCTCCTTTCTGAAATCGGTGTCTATTAGACTGAAGAGGTCTGCTTCATTGTTTCTTCTTTTAGGAGAATGCTCTTGGTCTTTTAACTGGGTGAGCTTCTTCATTTTACTTGTATTTCTTTTACTCTGTGAATTTAGAAGAAACAATTATCTACTGTGGTCTTAGAGGGTTCTTTATATGTGCGGTCATACCTGTGTAGCTTATGTGGTTTTAATATATTTGGTGGGAGGGCTGTTTTTAGTATGGATACCTGTTGCCTCTTTCCTCACTGTGTGCTGGTCTTTATCCCCTTGATGGGGGGTGTGCAG
>RJWK010013342.1:0-39109 GCA_004363435.1 Platanista minor
AGAGACCAATACAAATATGTCCAACTGATTTTTCACAATTATGCAAAAGTAATTCAATGGAAGAAAAATAGTCTTTTTAACAAATCATGTTGGAACAATAGGACACTCATAGGCAAAAAAAAGTCTCAATCTAAGTCTCACGCATTATACAAAAGTTTATTCAAAATGGATTACACATTTAAATGTAAGTGTAAAACTATAAAACTTTTAGGAAAAAACTTAGGAGAAAATCATTAGGGTCCGGGGCTACTGAAAGAGTCCATAGACTTGACACTGAAAGCATGATCCATAAAGGGAAAAATGAATAAATTGGACTCAATCAAAATTAAAAACTTGCTCTGAGAAAGACTCTGTTAAGAGGATAAAAAGACACGCTACAAAGTGGGAGAAAATATTTGCAAACCACATATCCAACAAAGGACTAGTATCTAGACTATTTAAAGAATTCTCAAACCTCAACAGTATAAAAACCAAACAACACAATTAGCACATGGCCAGAAGACATAAAGAGACATTTCACTGAAGAGAATATACAGACGGCAAATAAGCACATGAAAAGATATTCAATGTCATTTCACTACAGAAACAAAAACTAAAACTACAAGGGAACAGTAATACACATCTACTGAAATGGCAAAAATAGAAAACAGTGACAACACCAAATGCTGGCAAGGACGCAGAGAAACTGAATTACTCATACATTGCTGGCAGAAATGTAAAATGATACAGCCACTCTGAAAAATAGTTTGGCAGTTCCTTTAAAAAAAAATAAAACGTGCAACTACCATATGACCCAGTACTTGCATTCTGAGCACTTAGCCCAGAGAAATGAGGACTTATGTTCATACAAAAGCCTGTACACGAATATTTATACTAGATTTATTCATAATAGTCCAAACTGGAAGCAACTCAGATGTCTTCAACGGGTGAATAGCTAAAATAAATTGTGGTACATCTGTACTATGGAATACTATTCAGCAAAAAATGGGAATAAACTGTTGATACACACAACAACCTGGATGGATCTCTAGAGTATTATGGTGAGTGATAAAAGTAATTCCCAAAGGCATGCATGTGTATGATTCCATTCATTTAACATTCTTGAAATGACAAAATTATAGAAATGGAGAACAAATTAGTGTTTGACAAGGGTTAAGGAGGCGGTAGGAGTGAGAGGGAAGTAGATGTTGCTTTAAAAAGGCAACATGAGGGATCCTGAGGGTGATGGAACTTTTCTGTTTCTTGACTGTATCAACTGTCAGTATCCTGGTTGTGATTAATGTACCATAGTTTTGTAAGATGTTACCATGGGGAAACTGGGAAAGGAATACACAGGATCCTTCTGTCTTATTTCTTAGAACTGCATGTGAATCTACAATTACTTAAAATAAAAAAGCTTATTTAAAAGTAAAAGAAAAAAATGTTAAAAATTAAAGAAAAAGTAAAAGATGTGGTAGGCACCAGGGTGAGTATTCTGAAACTAAAATACAATCATATCTATCCCTTACTTGAAATGCTTTAAAGTTCCCTTTACCAATAGGAGAAAGTCCAGATGCCTGTGGTTAGGCATGTTGATATCTTACTGAGAAAAACTATTTTTCCCCAGGGGAAAGAAAAATTCCACAAAGGAGTGAACCACATTATCTCCCCTGCCAAGAGGGTAGCCAGACCTCTGGGTCCTGAAGGTCTGGGCTTTCCTTACCCCCCAGGGGGGGTAGTTAACAACTGTAACTCGTCGTTTGAGAGGTCTCAAGACCAATGAAGTATATAAACAGAGACGGTTTTGTCTTTCCTAGCTATCTAATTTGCTTGGCCAAATCCCTTTCCAACTGAGTAGAGGGGAACTTCAGTGACATCTCTTTCCGGTCCAAAACCTTTTCAGCAATATCTAGCTATTAAAATAGTGTATTTTCAAGGGCATATTCAGTTGCTTTAGGTACTATTTCCTTGGCCAAGTTCATTTCAATGCCGCCTCTCCTAGAGCTGGGCAGGTGCCTCCCCCATGGAGGCCTTGGCAGGGCTTAAGTGGAAGTTGTGCAGGGAGGGGCGCGCCTGCTCGCTTTCTTTCATCTCCTGCTTCCCTTCCTTCCAGCCCCTCACACCCACACCCCGTGTCAGGAGCAGGTGTGGGGAAAGGAAGCAGACTGGAGAATGGTGGTTGGTGCAGGTTCCAAGAGTATGGTCTTGAGTCTGGGCCATGAAGCTGGCAGAGCCTTGGAGAACCTGCCCCAGAAGGCGTGGCTGGCTGTGCACCTTGAGCAGGAACCACTGAATATCATGGCTTTGCAAAGCTCAGTGAGGCCAGGAGAGGCTAAGTTGCGTGTGGAAATAAGTTAAATGGCATAATCAGAATTTGAATTGGGGTTCACTCCACAGTCTGCCCACTTCCTTGACTGGTTTTCCTGGGAACTTGTGCAAAGTAATTCAGGCAACAGAGTGTGCATTCCACATGAAAATTTGCAGAGGAAGGAAGGTCATAACCTCCGACAGCCTCCATCCCCCTGCCCAGCACTTCTGTGTACTGTCTTTTCAGCCTGTTTCTTTACCTTTATCTTCAAATAGAGACAAAATAGCCAGGAACAGTACTGTAGGATTTCAAAGCTGGTAGGCACATTAGATGTTACTTAGTGTGGTTTCTGTGAGATAGGGCACTTGGAAATGCACAGAGCTTTTAAAATTTTTTTTGCTTATCATAATGTGGTTGTGGGGGGATGATTTTGAAAGCCCTCAATCTGTGAGACAGTTATGTTGACAAAGATTCTCTCCTTGACCAAACTCTAGCCAGCCTCTACTGAGCCCTCTTCTTTTTCTTTTTCTTTCTTTCTTTTTTTTTTTTACGGTACGCGGGCCTCTCACTGTTGTGGCCTCTCCCGTTGCGGAGCACAGGCTCCGGACGCGCAGGCTCAGCGGCCATGGCTCACGGGCCCAGCCGCTCCGCGGCATGTGGGATCCTCCCAGACCGGGGCACGAACCCGTGTCCCCTGCATCAGCAGGCGGACTCTCAACCACTGCGCCACCAGGGAATCCCTGAGCCCTCTTCTTGACAAGGCCTCAACTTTGACTGTAGACTTGAACCAACAGTTTCTAACCGTTCAAGGGCCCCCTAAAGTGTCTGTCTGAGAAGACCCAAGGCTGCCAAAATCATGTACTGTTTGCTTCAGCAACACCTGATGATAGGGCCCCTACCTCCCAGTCTCTATGCGAGGGCAGGAGCCTAACTTCAACTAATAATTAATAAGCCTAACTTCAATCAATAAGCCAGTTAGCAAATCGAGATGGCTTTCATGTGGACTAACACCCTTGTCCAGCTTTTTGTAATTTTTACTTCCCTGACAGCTCCTTCCTACTTCCTACTTCAGCTCCTTCCTATTCCCCCATTTTTACTTCCTACTTCAGCTCCTTCCTACTCCCCCATTCCCTCTGCACGAACAGAACTGGTGCTCAGCTCTCCCACTACTGTCAGTAGTTTCTGAATAAATCTGTTTTCACCACTTTAACTAATGTCCAGCTGTGTTTATCTCTGACAGTTCACAAAAATTATTCTGCCCAAAATACCAACCTTGAGAAACAGGGATCTTGTTTCCACAACAAGGTCTCATGGGTGTGTTCACTTTGTGGTAATTCGTACACTTATGATTTGTGCACTATTCTGTCTATATCTTATACTTTTTATACTTTAATGTAAAAGTTCATATATAAAATAAAAACATGAAAGAATTGATAACAAAGGATAAGTTAAGAAATAATCCCCAGCAACCACTGACACATTTTCTGTCACTATGGATTCGTTTGTATTTTTTAGAATTTTATATATATATATGAAATCATATAGTATGTATGTACTCTTTTTTTTCTTTTTGACCTGGCTTCTTTCACTCAGCATAAGCATTTTGAAATTAATACATGCTAGTTCATATATAAATAGTTCATTCCTTTTTACTGATGAGTAACACTGTATTGTATAGGTATACCTATAGGTATACCACATTTTGTTTATATACTTACCTGTTGATGGACATTTGGGTTATTTCCAGGTTTTGATTATTACAAATAGAGCTGCTATGAACATTCATATACAAGTTGTGTGAACATAGGTTTTCATTTTTCTTGGATATACACTGAGCACCTGGAATTGCTGGGTCATATGATAACTCTGTTTAATATTTTGAGTATCTACCAGATTGTTTTCAAAGCAGCTACATCATTTTAATTTTCTACCAGCACAGTATGAGAGTTTCAATTTTTCCACATCCTTGCTAACACTGACTTTTTGATAATAGCCATCCTTGCAGGTGTGAAGTGGTATCTCATGTGGTTTTGCTTTGCATTTTCCTGATGGTGAATAATGTTGAGCTTATTGGCCATTTCTATGTCTTCTTTGGAGAAATGTCTATTCAGTTCCTTTGCCCATTTATATAACATTCTTGAAATGATAAAATTATGGAAATGGAGAACAGTGGTTACAAGGCATTAGGGACTGGGGTGGGAGGAGGAGAAAAGAGAGGGGTGGTATTTTATAAAAAGTCAACATTAAGGAAATTGACGGTGATGGAGTTATTCTTTATCTTGACTGTGGTGGTGAATATATGAACCTACACATGTGACTAAATTACATGTAATTAAGTACACACACATTCAAATGAGTACAAGTAAAACTGGGGAAACCTGATTCTGATTGGTGGATTGATTTTATTATCAATATCCTGGTTGTGACTTTTTTTTTTTTTTTTTTTTTTGCGGTACGCTGGCCTCTTGCTGTTGTGGCCTCTCCCGTTGCGGAGCACAGGCTCCGGACGCGCAGGCTCAGCGGCCATGGCTCACGGGCCCAGCCACTCTGCGGCATGTGGGATCTTCCCGGACCGGGGCATGAACCCGCGTCCCCTGCATCGGCAGGCGGACTCTCAACCACTGCGCCACCAGGGAAGCCCCTGGTTGTGATATTATACTATAGTTTTGTAAGATGTTACCATTGGGGAAAATTGGATAAAGGGTATATGGGATTTCTATGTACTATTTACCAGTACATAGGAATCTACAGTTATCTCAAAAAATAAAAAGTTTAACTAAAAACTGCAATTTAAAAAACCCTTATGATCAATTCTTTAACAAGATGTAACATCCCTTTCTGTAACAACAGAAAGTCAAACTGTGTGAGGCAAAAACTGATAGAACTGCAAGGAGAAATAGATGAATCTACAATCATAGTTGGAGACTTAAACAACTCTTCATCAGAAATAGATCCAGCAGGAAGGACCTAGCTGAACTCAATAACACCATCAATCTACTGGATATAATGGACAACTCTAGGCAACATCATCCAATCACAGCAGAATACATATTCTTCTCAAGCTCACAGGGCACATTCGCCAAGATAGACTATATTCTGGACCATAAAATACAAAACAAACCTCAACAAATTTATAAGAATAGAATTCCTACAATGTCTGTGTTCAGACCCTAGTAGATTTAAACTAGAAATTAATAACAGACTGATAGTTGGAAAATTTCCCAACTACTTGGAGACTTAATAATACACTTCTAAATAACACATAGATCAAAGAAGAAATCTCAAGGAAGATTAAAAAAATTATTGAACTAAATGAAAATGGAAACACAGAACATCAAAATTGGTGGGATGCAGTGAAAGCAATGATTATAGGGAAATTTATAGCACTGAATGCATATATTAGATAAAAAGAAAGAGGTAAAATCAATCTTATAAACTTCCATCTTAGGAAGCTAGAAAATGAGCAAATTAAATCCAAAGTAAGCAGAAAAAATAATAAAAAATCAAGCAAAAATCAATGAAATTGAAAAAAAAAATCAATGAAACCAAAAGCTGGTTCTTTGAAAAGGAAAATAAAACTATCCTCTAAGCAGGATAACTAAGAAAAAAAGGGAGAAGATGCAAATTACTAATGTCAGAAATGAAAAAAGGGACTTCACCACAGACCCCACGGACATTAAAAGGATAATCAAGGAATACTATGAACAACTCTATGCCCACAAATTTGATAACCTAGATGAAATGGACAAATTACTTGAAGGGCACAATCTGCCAAAACTCACACAAGAAGAAACAGTCTGAGTAGGCCTATATATATATATTAAAGAAATTGAATCAATAATTAATAACCTTCCAAAACAGAAAGCCAGGCTCAGATGAGTTCACTGGTGAATCCTAGCAAACATTTCAGGAAGAAATTATATCAATTCTCTACAATCTCTCTCAGAGGTTAGAAGCAGAGGGAATACTTCCTTATTCCATGAGGATAGCATTACCCTAATATCAAAACCAAAGCTATTACAAGAAAAGAAAACTGTGAACCAATATCTTTCATGAACAAATAAGCAAAAATCCTCAACAAAATATAGCAAATTGAATCCAGCAATGTATAAAAAGAATAGTACACCATGGGCAAGTGGGATTTATCCCAGGTAAGGAAGGCTGCTTCAAAGTTCAATTTAATGTAGTCTACCACATCAGTAGGATAAAGAAGAAAAATCACATGATCGTATCAATAGATATAGAAGAAGCATTTGACAAAATTCAACACCCATTCATGATCAAAAACTCTCAGTTAACTAGCAATAGAGGAGAATTTCCTCAACTTGATAAAGACTATCTACAAAAATCCTACAGCTAACATCTACTTAATGGTGAGAAACTCGAAACTTTCCTGATAAGATCAGGAACAAGGCAAAGATGTCCCCTCTCACTGCTTTTCACATTGTACTGGAAGTCCTAGCTAATGTAATAAAGCAAGAAAAAGAAATAAATCGTATACAGATTGGAAAGTAAGAAATAAAACTTTGTCTGTAAATTACATGATCATCTATATAGAAAATCTGAAGGAATCAACAACAACAAACTCCTGAATAAGCCATTATAGCAAAGTCACAAGATACAAGGCTAATATATAAAAGTTAATTGCTTTCCTACATACCAACAATGAATAAATGAATTTGAAATTTAAAATATAATACCATTTGGATTCCATTTGTGTGTGTGTGTGTGTGTGTGTATCTATTGTAGATTTTTGCTTTGTGGTTACCATGAAGTTTTTGTATAGTAGTCTATATATATGTGATTGTTTTAAGTTACTGATCTCTTAATTTCAAATGCATTTTAAAAACCCTGCATTTGTGCTGTCGATTAGTGTTTTTGATATCATATTTTATATTTAACTGTTTTGTGTATCCCTTAACTGCTTATTGTGGATATAGATGATTTTATTACTATACTTTTTTTATTACTTTATTTTTTTTATTACTTTTGTCTTTTAACCTCCCTACTAGCTTTGTGTTTGGATGATTTCCTACCTTTCCTGTATGCCTGCCTTTACCAGTGAGTTTTTCATTTTCTAATTTTCTTACTTCTAGTTATGGAAGCAACCTAAGTGTCCATCAACAGATGAATGGATAAATAAGATGTGGTATACACACACACACACACACACACACACACACACACACACACATAATGGAATACCACTCAGCCATAAAAAGGAACAAAATTTTGCCATTTGCAGCAACACAGATGGAATTGGAGGGCATTATGCTAAGTGAAATAAGTCAGACAGAGAAACACAAATCATGATATCACTTATATATGGAATATAAAAAATACAACATACTAGTGAATATGACACAAAAGAAGCAGACTCACAGACATAGAGAACAAACTAGTGGCTACCAGTGGGGAGAGGGAAGGTGGAGGGGTAATATAGGGGTAGGGAAGTAAG
Organism: Platanista minor; assembly: GCA_004363435.1. NCBI lineage: Eukaryota > Metazoa > Chordata > Mammalia > Artiodactyla > Platanistidae > Platanista > Platanista minor. The sequence goes on from RJWK010013342.1 coordinate 7,746, forward strand.
AGGTACAAACTATTAGGTATAAAAGAAGCTACAAGGATATATTGGGCAACATGGGCAATATAGCTGATATTTTATAATAACTAGAAATGGAGTATAACCTTTAAAAATTGTGAATTACTATATTCTACACCTGTTAACTTACATGATATTGTACAGCAACTATACTTCAATTTAAAAAAAGTTAATCTGGGGCTTCCCTGGTGGCGCAGTGGTTGAGAGTCCGCCTGCCGATGCAGGGGACGCAGGTTCATGACACGGTCCGGGAAGATCCCACGTGCTGTGGAGCGGCTGGGCCCGTGAGCCATGGCCACTGAGCCTGTGCATCTGGAGCCTGTGCTCCGCAACGGGAGAGGCCACAGCATTGAGAGGCCCATGTACCACACACACAAAAAAGTTAATCTAAAAAAAGTAATACCATTTACATTAGCACCCCCCAAAATGAAATACTTAGGTATAAATCTAACAAAATATGTACAAGATTTTTATGAGGAAAACTACAAAACTCTGATGAATGAAATTAAAGAACGAAATAAGTGGAGAGCTATTTCATGTTCATATATAGGAAGGTTCAATATTGTCAAGATGTCAGTTCTTTGCAACTTGATCTATGGATGCAATACAATCTCAGTTAAAATCCTAGCAAGTCATTTTGTGGATATTAACAAACTGATTCTAAAGTTTATATGGAAAAGCAAAAGACTCAGAATAGCTAACACAATAATTAAGGAGAAGAAAAAAGTTGGAGGATTGACACTAACCGACTTCAAGAGTTGCTATAAAGCTAACATCAAGTATTGGTGGAGATACGTTCGGTAGATTACTCCTTTCTGCCCGTGGACGACGCCGAGTAAGCATCGTTGATGTCTCCCCGCCCCCTCCACTGCCAACATGTCTAAGTCAGAGTTACCCAAAGAGCCCGAACAGCTGCGGAAGCTCTTCATCAGAGGTTTGAGCTTTGAAACAACCGATGAGAGTCTGAGGAGCCATTGTGAGCAGTGGGGAATGCTCACAGACTGTGTGGTAACGAGGGATCCAAACATCAGCCGCTCCAGAGGCTTCGGATTTGTCACACATGCCACTGTGGAGGAGGTGGATGCAGCCATGAAGGCAAGGCCACACGAGGTGGATGGAAGAGTGGTGGAACCAAAGAGGGCCATCTCAAGAGAAGATTCTCAAAGACCTGGTGCCCACTTAACTGTGAAAAAGATTTTTGTTGGTGGCATTAAAGAAGACACTGAAGAACATCATCTAAGAGATTATTTTGAACAGTATGGGAAAATTGAAGTGATTGAAATCACGATTGACCTAGGCAGTGGCAAAAAGACAGGCTTTGCTTTCATAACCTTTGATGACCTTGACTCTGTAGACAAGATTGTCATCCAGAAATACCACACTGTGAATGGCTACAACTGTGAAGTAAGGAAAGCCCTATCTCAGCAAGAGATGGCTAGTGCCTCATCCAGCCAAAGAGGTCAAAGTGGTTCTGGAAACTTTGGTGGTGGTCATGGAGGAAACTTCAGTGGTCGAGATGGCTTTGGTGGCAGCTGTGGTGGTGGGGGATATGGTGGCAGTGGGGATGGCTATAATGGATTTGGTAATGATGGAAGCAGTTTTGGAGGTGGTGGAAGCTACAATGATTTTGGCAGTTACAACAATCAAACTTCAAATTTTGGACCCATGAAAGGAGGAAACTTTGGAGGCAGAAGTTCTGGCCCCTATGGTGGTGGAGGCCAATACTTTGCCAAACCCTGAAACCAAGGTGGCTATGGTGGTTCCAGCAGCAGCAGTAGCTATGGCAGTGGCAGAAGGTTTTGATTACTGCCAGGAAACAAAGCTTAGCAGGAGAGGAGAGCCAGAGAAGTGACAGGGAAGCTACAGGTTACAACAGATTTGTGAACTCTGCCAAGCACAGTGGTGGCAGGGCCTAGCTGCTACAAAGAAGACATGTTTTAGACAATACTCATGTGTATGGGCAAAAAAACTCGAGGACTGTATTTGTGACTAATTGTATAACAGGTTATTTTAGTTTCTGTTCTGTGGAAAGTGTAAAGCATTCCAACAAAGGGTTTTAATGTAGTTTTTTTTTTTTTTGCCCCCATGCTGTTGATTGCTAAATGTAATAGTCTGATCATGACGCTGAATAAATGTGTCTTTTAAAAAAAAATAGTATTGGTGGAAAAAACAGACAGCTAGATCAATGGAACAGAATAAAGAGCCTAGAATTTTTTGCATATCTAGAATAAAAAAACCCTTAAAATTCATGTGGAAACACAAAGACCCTGATTAGCCAAAGCAATCTTGACAAAGAAAAATGGAGCTGGAGGAATCAGTCTCCCTGACTTCAGACTCTAATACAAGGCTACAGTAATCAAAACAGTATGGTACTGGCACAAAGACAGACTTATAGATCAATGGAACAGGATAGAAAGTCCAGAAATACACCCACACACCTGTGGTCAGTTAATCTACGACAAAGGATGCAAGAATATACAATGGGGAAAGGACAGTCTCTTCAATAAGTGGTGCTGGGAAAACTGGCCAGCCACATACAAAAGAATGAAATTACAACATTCTCTAATACCATACAGAAAAATAAACTAAAAATGGATTAAAGACTTAAATGTAAGACTGGATACTGTAAAACTCTTAGAGGAAAACATAGGCAGAACATTCTTTGACATAAATCACAACAATATCTTTTTAGATCCACCTCCCAGAGTAATAAAAATAAAAACAAAAATAAACAAATGGGACCTAATTAAACTTCAAAGCTTTTGCACAGCAAAGGAAATGAAAAGACAACCCACAGGGCTTCCCTGGTGGTGTAGTGGTTAAGAATCCACCTGCCAACGCAGGGGACACGGGTTCGAGCCCTGGTCCGGGAAGATCACACATGCCGTGGAGCAACGAAGCCCGTGAGCCACAACTACTGAGCCTGAGCTCTAGAGCCCGTGTGCTGCAACTACTGAAGCCCGCGTGCCTAGAGCCCGTGCTCCGCAACAAGAGAAGCCACTGAAATGAGAAGCCCAGGCACTGCAACGAAGAGTAGCCCCCGCTCGCTGCAACTAGAGAAAGCCCGCGTGGCAACAAAGACCCAACACAGCCAAAAATAAATAATAATAAATAAAATATATTAAAAAAAAAAAAAGACAACCCACAGAATGGGAGAAAATATTTGCGAATGATTTGACTGACAAAGGATTAATCTCCAAAATATACAAAAAACTTATGCAGCTCAATATAAAAAAAACAAAAAACCCAATCAAAAAATGGGCAGAAATCTAAATAGACATTTCTCCAAGGAAGACATACAGATGGCCAAAAAGCACATGAAAAGATGCTCAATATTGCTAATTATTAGAGAAATGCAAATCAAAACTACAATGAGGTATCACCTCAAACTGGTCAGAATGGCCATCATCAAAAAGTCTACAAACAATAAATGCTGGAGCGGGTGTGGAGAGAAGGGAACCCTCCTACACTGTTGGTGGGAATGTAAATTGGTACAGCCACTATGGAGAACAGTATGAAGGTTCCTTAAAACACTAAAAACAGAGCTACCACATGATCCAGCAGCCCCACCCCTGGTTATATATCTGGAGAAAACCATAATTCAAAAAGATACATGCACCCGAGTGTTCATAGCATCATTATTTACAATAGCCAAGACAAGGAAGCAACCTAAATAAATGTCCATTGGCAGACGAATGGATAAAGAAGATGTGGTATATATGTACCATGGAATATTACTCAGCCATAACAAAGAATGAAATAATGCCATTTGCAGCAACATGGATGGACCTAAAGATTATCATACTAAGTGAAGTAAGTCACACAGAGAAAGACAAATATCATATGATATCACTTATATGTGGAATCTAAAAAAAAATGATATAAATGAACTTATTTAGAAAACAGAAACAGACTCACAGACTTAGAAAACAAACTTATGGTTACCAAAGGGGAAAGTTGGGGGAGGAGAGATAAATTAGGAGGTTGGGATTAACATATACACACTACTATATATAAAATAGATAACCAGGGACTTCCTTGGTGGTCCAGTGGTTAAGAATCTGCCTTCCAATGCATGAGACACGGGTTCAATCCCTGGTTGGGGAACTAAGATCCTACATGCTGGGGGGCAACTAAACCCATGCACTGCAACTAGAGAGAAGCGCTTGGGCTGCAACTACTGAGCCTGTACACTCTGGAGCCCACATGCCACAACTACCGAGCCCAAGCCCTCTGGAGCCCGTGAGCCACAACTACAGAAGCCCATGTGCCACAACTACTGAGCTCTTGCGCTCTAGAGCCCATGTGCCACAACTAGAGAAACCCGTGTGCTGCAACTAGAGAGAAGCCTGCAACAAAGAGCCCCGCACACCACAACAAAGACCAAGTGCAGCCAATAAATAAATAAATAAACTAAAAAAAAGTAATATACATAAGGACATCTAATAACCTAAAAAAACAGTACCACATAGAAAAATATATATATAATAGATAACCAACAGGACCTACTGTATAGCACAAGGAACTCTACTCAATACTCTGTAATAACCTATATGGGAAAAGAATCCAAAAAAGAATAGATATATGTGTATATGTATAACTGAATCACCTTGCTGTACATTTGAAACTAACACAACATTGTAAATCAACTATACTCCAATAAAAAATTAAAATTAAAAAAAAAAAGAATAAAGAGCCCAGAAATAGATGCACATAAATACAGTCAACTGCTCTTTGACAAAGAAGAAAGGCAGTACAATGGTGCAAAGATAGTCTCTTCAATAAACAGTGCTGGAACAACTGAACATTCACATACATACATACATAAACAGACAGATCTTACACCCTTTACAAACATTAACCCAAAATTACCTAAATGCAAAACTATAAACTCCTAGAAGAAAACATAGGAGAAAACCTAGATGATCTTGGGTATGGCAATGTCTTTTTAGGAACAACACCAAGGACACGATTACATGAAACAGTTTATTGATATGCTAGACTTCATAAAAATTAAAACTGCTCTGTGAAAGACAGTATCAAGAGAATAAGGAGACAAGCCGCAGACTGGGAGAAAAAACTTGTGTAAGACACATCTGATAAAGGACTATTATCCAAAATATATAAAGATCTTTTAAAACTCAACAATAATAAAACAAATAACCCAATTATAAATGGGCCAAAGGCCTTAACAGACACCTCACCAAAGAAGATATACAGATGGCAAACAAGCATATGAAAAGATGATTCACATCATATGCCGTCAGGGAAATGCAAGTTAAAACAACGAGATTCCACTATACACTTATTAGAATGGTCAAAATCCTGACTACTGACAACACTAAATGCTGGCAAGGATATGGAGCAACAGGAACTCTCATCCTTTGCTGGTGGGAATGCAAAATGGCACAGCCACTTAGGAAGACAGTTTAGGAATTTATTATAAAACTAAACATAATTTTACTGTATAATACAGCGATCACTCTCTTTGGTATTTACACAAAGGAGATGAAAACATATACCCACACAAAAACCTGCACATGGATGTTTACAGAAGCTTTATTCATAGTTGCCAAAACTTGGAAGCAACCAAGATGTCCTTCAGTGGGTGAATGGATAAACTGTGGTACATTGAGACAATAGAAGATTATTCAGCAGTAAAATAAGCCATGAAAGTAAAAGCCATGAAAGTAAAACCATGAAAGTAAAGCCATGAAAGTAAAACCAAGCCATGAAAGGACAAGGAGAAACTTAAATGCATATTACTAAGTGAAAGAAGCCAGTTTGAAAAGGCTACATACAGTGTGATTTCAACTACAGGACATTCTGGAAAAGGAAAAACTAGAGACAGTTAAAAGATCAGTGGTCACCAAAATAAAAATAAAAATAAATAAATTTATTTAAAAACCCAACAACAACAAAAAATACCTTATCACCCTCAAAATATTTTCATGTCTTGTCTTGAATATGGTTATCACACAACTTCCAAACCCCAACTCAATTCCTGTCTCCTGCACGTAGACTTTGATCAATATAAGGCCTAAATGCTCTCTCTTCTACCTCAGTCTTCTGTTTTCTAATTATTGTTTATGTTGTTTACTCTGGTTTAGACTGCAAAGCATTGAAGGTGTAACTTTGTCTTACACATGTTTATGTCCTTCACATGCAAAGCACAGGATTTGTTTTGTGGTCTGATGGGTCTGAATTTGGGTGATGAGTTCCGAACCTCAGTTTCTTTGTCTATAAGTTAGGGTTAATAACTATAACATTGAAGGTTTGTTGTGAAAGATTAAATGTGCTTCAACCTGTAAAACGATAAAATATAAACCTTAGAAAGTGGACTGAGTAGGAGTAAAGATTAGAACTGTTTATTCCCCTCTAATATCATTTTTGGTGAAAGTAGAAAACAAGCTGTCAACTATTAAGTCCCTAGTTCTTTTCCTGAGACATATGAACTAATCTTTCAGCTTATGTTTGTACGGTTATTTTCCTCCTGAATCTCCTTCCCTCAACTTGTGAATTTAATTGTTTAGTCACTGCCTCAGTGATTAAAGACAAAATAGGAATTCAATTTCAATCATCTGAAGAGCCAGCCTACGCCTCTCCTGGATTGGGATTGATGGAAGTTTAGCAAATAGCCCTGTCTTGAAATGTCATAATGACTTTTTTAAAGAAAGTAATAAAGTCATACATGAATACATTCTCACCGCAGTAATCGGAATCTATTTTTTTTTTTGCCGTACGCGGGCCTCTCACTGCTGTGGTCTCTCCCGTTGTGGAGCACAGGCTCCGGACGCGCAGGCTCAGCGGCCATGTTTCATGGAACCAGCCACTCTGCGGGCATGTGGGATTTTCCCGGACCAGGGCACGAACCCGTGTCCCCTGCATCGGCAGGCGGACTCTCAACCACTTCGCCACCAGGGAAGCCCGTAATGGAAATCTTAAAGTCTTGGAAACTGGGACCAACCCTACAGCCATTCCATGTCCTTCCTCTACAGGTCAACAGGAAGTCGGAAACATGGCTCAGGAGCTCTGTTGTTGCAGCTGACTGTGCCCCCCAAGGACCTGATGGGTGTCCCCACTTCACTGCTGAGCAAGTTGTGCAGAAGGGATCCAGCGGAGGCCCTCTCAGTCACGTGATTTCTCCTGGCCTTAGTAACAACAAGTCTCAGACAGATCTACCTCCTGGGGAAGTAGACAAGGGTTTTTTTTTTTTGTAGATCCACAAAGTAAAGGATGAGATCCTTGGACTGCTGTAGGTATCTATTTCAGTCTCACAGCTCTAAACAATTTCCCGTTGCAGATGTAAAAATATCCAGAATCCACGGAGAACGGAACAGATGACATTACTCATCATGCCTCTGCTGCTCTGAGGGCTTTCTGCAATTCACAGGGTTTGGCGACGCCTGTATGGAGCAAGCCTGCCTGTGCTTACAGGCTGCGTTCCATTCACAGCAGCTTGTAAAACTTTCTATGGAGAGTCGTTACAGGGCTAGACTTTTATGCTGGGGATGCACAAACATGAACAAGCACCGGGGACTCTCATGAGCTCTCCATTAGTAGAGACAACAGGTGCAGAGCCCCTGCACATGGTCGACAGGCTCCGTCCTGCACTCAGGTGCCTGCAGAAGGGCGAGTGAGCTGAGATCCAGCCTGTGCTCCAATTGCCAAGCTGTGTGTCTAGCTCTGGAAGAAGGAGTGCCTTTTTCTAATATGCACAAGTGAACAATGTGTGCTCCCCACAGCCCTGGTCTGAGGTACAGCCTTAGAACTCATTAATACAATAAGAAAAGTGCTGTAATAGAGGCTGCTATCAGTAGCTATGAGAAGGAAGGAGAGAGTAGGTGAGTCTTCATAGGGAAGGAGTTAAGGGGTGACAGAGATTGAGGGACATTTCATGAGGGCCTTGGAAGAGGAACAGGAATTTGCTTGTTAAAATTAGTGAAAGAAAAGCAAACAGGCAGGGGAAATAGAGTGAGCAAAGATGCAGGGCTTGACATTGCAACATCTGTTTTTAGAACAGGGAGTACCTCAATCTGGCTGAGGGAGGTAGGTCAGAAGGTAGGCAGAGCCAGATGGTGCCAGGCTTCTAAGCCACCCCAAGGATGCTGGGCTGCAGCCCATAGGCTGATGGTTCTCAAACTCTGGTGTGGTCTGAAACACGTGGAAAGCTTGGTACAAGTGTAGCGTCCTTGGCCCGAGTCCCAGGGATGGGTTCTGATTGAGTAGGCCTGGGGAGGGGCCCAAGAATGAACATTTAAAATGATTTTCCTATAGGATTTTGATATAGTGGTCAGGGGAGAAACAGTGCTTAGATAAAAGGTTGTTCAGAGGAGTTTAGGCAGCAGAGGGCTTGCCGGGTTCACTGGAGCAAAGACTGCCAGCTGCCAAGTGGAGAGTGGGACAGCTGGGGAAGTCTCCTTTGCCAGTACGCGCTCTTAGAAAGCTATCTCAGAGCCCAGCCCTTAATTAATCTGCACCCCCGAAGCGCAAAGGTCAGGCAACAGCTTAAAATGTGAAGAAAGCAGACATTATGGACAAAGGCAAAGATTTCAGGCCCAGCTGTACCACCTGTGGGTTGGGTCACTTCAGGCTAATAATTATTTCCCCTCTGAGTCTCTGTACACCAACAGGACCTTGGAGGCCCCTGTCAGCCATATGGTATGAGGCTTTGATCCCTCCTAGTGAGAAGTTCATTGTATAAGAGGATGCTGGATAAGGCTGGAAAAAAAAAAAAAAAAAGACTCTAGTAGTGGAAGCTGGAACAGAGTCAGAGTTGTTTTGGGGAAGGAAAGTTCTTTTTTCCTGAAACCTTCTCAAGCCTCTCTGTGCCTCACGGCACCCAGCACAGTACCCTGCACCTTGCAGGCACTCGACACATATGGCTTAATGATGAATAGCATCAGGGTGTCAGAGTTGGCTCTTCAGGGCTGAGCACGTCTGAAATGCCTCCGCTGTGCTTTATCCAGTCAATGATCAGCAGGCATTTCATATGGTGACCCTCCTATTATCCAAACTTATTAATCAGGGCTCTCAATTATCTGGGTGCTTTAAAATATTCTCAGGTAATGATAACAATAACCCTGGGAGGCTGTAACATTTAGGTGATTGGATGGGGGAAAGAAGTAAAGATTAAAAAATATATATATATTCCTTTTTTAAAAAATAAAAAAAAAATTATGATGAAAACTTTTTCTTGGGCTTAAACAGTCATTACTATATGCAGATTTTGGCTTTAAACTTTGCCAAATGGAGGTAGGTATGTAGGTTATTTGAAAGTATATACAAAGCATATACCAGAAAAAGCAGCCTTTGGTTTGCTGCAGAAATTGTGTTCCTTCCCATCCCAAATCCAATTATAAATTTCCTTTGTTTATCAGTTTGCGAATTGGGAGAGCCTGCAACTAGGATGCCGTTAGTCCAGAACACTGCAATAGGTATGTTAAGCTTACTAGTGGTCAAGGAAAGGTTAAGACCAGAGTGGGAGCTGTGACCAGGAAGCCCATGCATTTAGAAGATGCTCCTCAGGTGAGGCAGAGCTGTTGGTGTTCCACCCACAGTTCATGCCACCCCTGCCAGCCGTTAGTACCTGCATCCCTGTGCCTGAGGATTTTTTGGTGCCAGAGACTGTTCGGCCCATCAGTGCAGCAGTCAGGAGGTACTGGAGAATTAATTGCTGCCCACCCCCCCAAAAAAGGAAAGATTTAGGTATATGCCCCAACTGCCTTGCCCCTTGGGTGGGATAACCGTCTCCCAGAGTTTCCCAGGGGGTTAAGGCCCAGATGAACCCAGTGGTAACTCACATGATCACATATCCTTCCTCTCCCTACATCACCTCTCCACTGGTATTTCCTGGGACCATCTCCCAGACAAACCACCTGTGCTGCCATCTTTGTCTCAGATACCATTTCTGGGGAAATCCCAACTAGACATCAGGTCACTGGGAGGGTGACACTGAGGTCATTGATTGGTAGTCAGGGTGCTAACAAAAGACAGGGCCACCATCGGGCTTGCAAAGCTACAGAGGAAATAGCTGAAGAGTCCCACATAAAAAAAGTTGAGCACGGGGAAGGCTCACGGTGGAGGTGGGATGTGGGAGGAAGAAGGGGTAACCTTGTTTGGATGTCTACTCTGGTCCTGATCCTGTGTTTGGTGTTAGACATACATTACCTCTATCAATCTGTATAGCCGCACTATAAAGCAGGAAGATGTCATCTCTGTTTTACAGGTTAGGAAACCATGATTGAAGGAAGTTAAGTAACTTGTTGACAATCTGTGACTGTCAAGTGGCATGGAGAAGGGATTTGAACTCAGGCCTTTCTGATGGCAAAGTCTGTGCTCTATTCCCAAGAGCTCACCTAATAGCCCACACATAATGAGTAACTATCAGCGACCAGCGTGATCTCTACAAAGAAGAGCCAGTGGTGCCTCAGGTCAGGCCAGGTTTCCCAGGGTGGAAGGAAGGAACTTAGGGAAGTTGAGGTCAGCCATACTGGTTCTCAGCAGACCCAGAAATTTGGTCTATGCCTCTAACAGTGGTCTGGCCCAGGGGAACTGAATGAAAACAACTAAACTCTCCAGAGACTCATGTATGACCAGGTACTCATATTACCTACTGTATTAGTTTCCTACGGCTGCTGTAACAAATTTCCACAAACTTAGTGGCTTCAAACAACACAGATTTGGACCTAGAGATTATCTTACTAAATGAAGTAAGCCAGACAGAGAAAGACAAATATCGTTGTCTTATACGTGGAATCTAAAAAAAAAAAAAAATTGATACAAATGAACTTATATACAGAACAGAAATAGACCCACAGACATAGAAAACAAACTTACAGTTACCAAAGGGGAAAGGGTGGTGGGAAGGATAAATTAGGAATTTGGGATTAACATATACACACTACTATATATAAATAGATAACCAACAAGAGCCTGCTGTATAGCACAGGCAACTATACTCAATATTTTATAATAACCTATAAGGGAAAAGAATCTGAAGAAAAAGACATATATGTATATGTATAACTGAATCACTTTGCTGTACACCTGAAACTAGCACAACATTGTAAATTAACTATACTTCAATAAAAAGAACAACAACAAAACCCCCCATAGATTTATTATCTTGCAGTTCTGGAGTTCAGAAGGCTGAAGTCAGTTTCACTGGTTTAAAACCAAGGTGAGGTCCCATTTGTTTATTTTTGTTTTTATTTCCATTTCTCTAGGAGATGGGTCAAAAAGAATCTTGCTGTGATTTATATCATAGGGTGTTCTGCCTATGTCTTCCTCTAAGAGTTTGATAGTTTCTGGCCTTACATTTAGGTCTTTAATCCATTTTGAGCTTATTTTTGTGTATGGTGTTAGGGAGTGTTCTAGTCTCATACTTTTACATGTACCTGTCCAGTTTTCCCAGCACCACTCATTGAAGAGGCTGTCCTTTCTCCACTGTACATTGCTGCCTCCTTTATCAAAGATAAGGTGACCATACGTGTGTGGGTTTATCTCTGGGCTTTCTATCCTGTTCCATTGATCTATATTTCTGTTTTTGTGCCAGTACCATACTGTCTTGATTACTGTAGCTTTGTAGTACAGTCTGAAGTCCAGGAGCCTGATTCTTCCAGCTCCGTTTTTCGTTCTCAAGATTGCTTTGGCTATTCGGGGTCTTTTGTGTTTCTATACAAATTGTGGAATTTTTTGTTCTAGTTCTGTGAAAAGTGCCAGTGGTAGTTTGATAGGGATTGCACTGAATCTGTAGATTGCTGTGGGTAGTAGTCATTTTCACAATGTTGATTCTTCCAATCCAAGAACATGGTATATCCCTCCATCTATTAGTATCATCTTTTTTTTTTTTTTGCGGTACTCGGGCCTCTCACTGTTGTGGCCTCTCCCGCTGCGGAGGGCAGGCTCCGGACGCGCAGGCTCAGCGGCCATAGCTCACAGGTCCAGCCGCTCTGCGGCATGTGGGATCTTCCCGGACTGGACCAGGGCACGAACCCGTGTCACCTGCATTGGCAGGCGGACTCTCAACCACTGCGCCACCAAAGAAGCCCTATTAGTATCATCTTTAATTTCTTTCATCAGTGTCTTATAATTCTCCGCATACAGGTCTTTTGTCTCCTTAGGTAGGTTTATTCCTAGATATTTTATTCTTTTTGTTGCAATGGTAAATGGGAGTGTTTTCTTGATTTCACTTTCAGATGGGGCCTAATGAAACTTCAAAGCTTTTGCACAGCAAAGGAAACCATCAACAAGACCAAAAGACAACCCTCAGAATGGGAGAAAATATTTGCAAATGAAGCAGCTGACAAAGGATTAATCTCCAAAATTTACAAGCAGCTCATGCAGCTCAATAACAAAAAAACAAACAACCCAATCCAAAAATGGGCAGAAGACCTAAATAGTCATTTCTCCAAAGAAGATATACAGACTGCCAACAAACACATGAAAGAATGCTCAACATCATTAATCATTAGAGAAATGCAAGCCAAAACTACAATGAGATATCATCTCACACCGGTCAGAATGGCCATCATCAAAAAATCTAGAAACAATAAATGCTGGAGAGGGTGCAGAGAAAAGGGAACACTCTTGCACTGCTGGTGGCAATGTGAATTGGTACAGCCACTATGGAGAACAGTATGGAGGTTCCTTAAAAAACTACAAATAGAACTACCATATGACCCAGCAATCCCACTACTGGGCATATACCCTGAGAAAACCATAATTCAAAAAGAGTCATGCACCAAAATGTTCATTGCAGCTCCATTTACAATAGCCAGGAGATGGAAACAACCTAAGTGCCCATCATCGGATGAATGGATAAAGAAGATGTGGCACATATATACAATGGAATATTACTCAGCCATAAAAAGAAAAGAAAGGGAGTTATTTGTAGTGAGGTGGATGGACCTAGAGTCTGTCATACAGAGTGAAGTAAGTCAGAAAGAGAAAGACAAATACCGTATGCTAACACATATATATGGAATCTAAGAAGAAAAGAAATGTCGTGAAGAACCTAGGGGCAAGACGGGAATAAAGACACAGACATAGAGAATGGACTTGAGGATATGGGGAGGGGCAGGGGTAAACTGTGACAAAGTGAGAGAGTGTCATGGACATATATACACTACCAAACGTAAAATAGATAGCTAGTGGGAAGCAGCCGCATAGCACAGTGAGATAAGCTCAGTGCTTTGTGACCCCCTGGATGGGTGAGATAGGGAGGGTGGGAGGGAGGGAGACGCAAGAGGGAGGAGATATGGGAACATATGTATATGTATAATTGATTCACTTTGTTATAAAGCAGAAACTAACACACCATTGTAAAGCAATTACACTCCAATAAAGATGTAAAAAAATAAATAAAATTTAAAAAGTAAAAAATAAAAAAAATAAAACCAAGGTGAGGGTATGTGTGCATTCCTTCTGGAGGCTCTAGAGGAGAATGTTTCCTTGACTTTTCCAGCTTCTAGAGACGTCCCTCATTCTTTGTGCCTTTCATCTATTTTCAAAGCCAGCAGCATTGCATCTTCCCACCTCTCTCTGACCCTGTGCTCCTGCCTCCCCCTTGAGATTACATTTGGTTTATCTAGATAATCCAGCATAATCTCCCCATCTCAAAATCCTTATTAACCACATCTGCAAACTCCCTTTTGCCACATAAGGGAGTGTAACATGTTGACAAGTTCCAGGGATTTAAACATGAACATCTGTGGGGGCCATTATTCAACCTAGCACAGTGGACCAGTTTTTCTCTCCACTATAGCAGGAAAGGCTCCATGTAAGCCTAGTCTATGAACAGAGGCTGTTTGGGGAACCTGAGACAAAGCCTCGTGGTGTGGATGGTCTCCACGGTCAGAGTCATCAGTCATCCATGAGCCAGCTGGACACCACTCCTCCATCCAAAAAAAACAGGGAGTGGGAACTTCTGGTCAGGCTTCCCTTCTCATAGATGCCATGCACTTTCATCAGGTGGACCACACACTGATGGTCGATTATTGATCTGTACTTATAGATTTCGCTGGCTCCCAACTCCCCGACCGGGCCCATCTACAAATCATTTTTTACAGTTGCTTGATGGCATCTGTCTCACCCTGGGTTCCCACTCCATTAACTGTGCCCATTAACGTGGTCTGACAGACCATGTTACAAACCAGTCTCCAGAGCCAGCGTTTAACCCAGGTACGCCCAGGGCCTCACTGCTCCCTTGCCCTCTCTCCCTATCTCTCTGACTTGACCATATACTCCAGACCCCAAAATCCTCTCTGCCCTTCCTGTGTGGTGTTTTTTTTTTTTTTTTTTTTTTTTTTGCGGTACGCGGGCCTCTCACTGTTGCGGCCTCTCCCGTTGCGGAGCACAAGGCCCCGGACGCGCAGGCTCAGCGGCCATGGCTCACGGGCCCAGCCGCTCCGCGGCACGTGGGATCTTCCCAGACCGGGGCACGAACCCGTGTCCCCTGCATCGGCAGGCGGACTCTCCACCACGGTGCCACCAGGGAAGCCCCTTCTGTGGTTTTGACAAGCTGTTAGGATTTCTTTTTTCCCCGGATTCTGTGCACAGATAATCTCATCCATTATGTCTTGATTTTTATGAGTAACCCTGTCTTGAAGTTTTGAGAATAATTTACTTTACCTTCAAATGTACTGACCTTTTTTTAAAAAACAACAACTCTGATTCACAGTTGTATATATTTTCCACTCAGTGTCTACCTCTCTGAAATTCATCCAAAGAATGTTCCATGAGAACCTGTTTATGTTCCAGGCACTGTGTTAAGGGTCCGGGGATACAATAGTGAGCAGTTGTGCCTAGAGACCAGTAGGGAAGATGGATCTTAATCAGATAATCACACTCATGAATATGTAATTTAAAATGGAGGTAATTACTCTTAAGAAGCACGGTTAATGAAAACTTAAAGAGACCTGCCCAAGACAGGGGGGGGTCTCACGGGAAACTTCCCTAGGAAATGCCATTGGAACTGTGAACAATGGGTGAGTGGAGCGGGAAGGTTGGGGGAAGGCGGGAGCAGCTGCAGGCAGAGAGGGATGGACCGGGAGAAGGGTCAAGATGAGGCAGAGGCAGGCAGGGGCCAAGGGAAGGGTTTTTGAGTGTTAGCCTAATAAGAGCAAGAGGTTTTTAGCAAGGGGAGGGTGACACAATCAGGCTGGGGTGCTGAAACCATCGTTCTGGTTAGAGCACAGAGAATGCAGATTTTGTGAGGAGGGGAGGGCAGAACTAGAGCAGAGCGAGCAGGGAGGAGGCTCTCAGGGTAACAGAGGCGAGACATGAAGGTGACTTGGCTAGCGTGGTGGCAGTGGAGGAGAGAAGGGGTTGCTTCCTTGGAGGTAAAACCCATCAGGGCATGGTGAATGTTTAACAGGGGCGGCAAAAGAGTGGAAGATTTCAGTGAAGAAACCAAGCTTAGAGGCTTACATAAACTCCTATTAACTGAATTCGTGTTTACATTCAATTGCAATCACTCTTAAAAAGATGGAAATGCTCGCTCTTGTGTATTTTACGACAGGCCTAAGGAGAACAGCTGCATTCAGTGTGAGAGGGTTGCCCATCCTATGAACCCCAGAAATGACCACAGTGGTGGCTTCTGGAAGAAGATGACCAGCCCAAGTTCAGGTCCTTGGGAGGACAACATGGTTGACGATCTTACCATCAGAATCCCTCTAACAGGCTTCGTAGTAGGGGGAGAGGCTGTCTCTAAAACCAAACCACCAGCCAGAGTGGGCTGACCTTAGACTGAGAGACTTACAGTAAATGAGAGAATTCTGGGAATTCAACCCCAAGAATGTTGGCCTCCTTCCCCACTTGTGACTGTCTTTTGAACTTTAGGGTTTGGCAGTCATTCAAACGAAATAACTCGGGTGCAAAAGCAACAGAGTCCAAAACAATCTCTGGCTCATTGTTTCAGCTTAGATGTCTTTATTGGGCAGGTCTCTGAATCCTTGCCCTCTTCTCAGTTACAACAGATTCTCTGGTCTAATGAGAATCTGCATGAACATATTTTTCTCGATATGCTTTTCTATAACAAGGCATTTGGTTGCTTCACTGGGACAGAATTTCTAAGATTTCAAACTTGAGTCTCTGGTCCTAAGTATCCTGGTGGTACCACTTGGATGTTCCTAATTAAAGTCACTTGTTAAAGTGAGTGGGCTCTTTTGGAACATCCTGTCAGATTCTACTACTCAAGGGTCAGAGACCTGGCCTCCCAGCTTAGCAGAGGGGCAGTGGGGAGAGGAGTGTGTATCCTGGGAGGAACCCTGAAGGCTCCCAAGCAGGAAGCATGGCCAGTGAACTCCGAACTGGGCCATTACATTCAATTACACATTATAAAAGGGGAAGGAATGAGGAAAACAAATTAATGCTTAATAACGATTGCATCCAATGCACATCTAACTCCGAAATCTCATAGTTGTCGTCTATGTACACCTGAGCCCTAACCGTCATCGAACCCCTACTTCATTATTAACAACTGTGATTCTCAACCTGCCCTTTGCATCATGGAGGTACACGTGTGGGAGATGAAGGTTTCAACAAACAAATGTCTTTGGTAATGATCTCAATCATTGCTGCATGATAGGTGAGTCACCCAACTCACTCCATTTGTACCTTACCTGATCCTATAAGGCAAGCTATGGCCACTTCCGTTCTGTTCTGTCATCTGTTCTACCTGTCCAGCACGTTCTTCCCCCCAACAAGGCACTCACCTGTGTTTCCTGTTGGAACCCAGTCCCTATTCCCTGTCAATGACCTGCTTGGTCAGTGCCTACACCTCCCACTGGGGATTGTGGGCAGCTACTTAGATCCTCATAGGCAATCTATAAAGTAGGAACTAATGTGTTCCCCATTTTACACTTGGAGAAATTAATGCCCAGAAAGGTTAAGCGCTCCGTATAAGACCACCCAGCTCTGGATTTTACTGCTTTTGATTCTATCATCCAAAGAGTCCATTATTCTAATTTCAGCTGTTAAAAGAGCAAAAATTATTACCCACTTACTTGGATGGTGAGGATTAAAGAGATACCTATGCAAATTTAGTGAGACTAGTATAAATAAGACGAGTCATTGGGAGCCACTGAATAAATTGTGGCTATATTACCCCCAAGTGTTTTGTATTAATTCTGGCTGCCATGACAACATACTGTAGACTGAGTGACTTAAACAACAGAAATTTATTTACTCACAGTTTTGGAAATTGGAAGTCTGAGATCACGGTGCCAGCAAGGTCGGGTTCACGTGAGACCGTCTTCTTGGCTAGATCACACGGTGAACCTCATGTTTCTCTTATTAACTATACCAATCTTATAGTATCAGGGCCCCACCCTTATGACCTCAGGTAACCTTAATTATCTCCTAATGGGTTCTGTCTCCAAATACAGTCACATTAGGGATTAGAGCTTCACTTTAGAAATTTGGGGGGACACAAGTCAGTCTATAACATGTTTCTAGAGAAATCACTATATCTTGAAAAGAACACAAGTGTCATCTTTTTATTTGCACATTCCTTCCCAATAAATCATTTCTCTGCTCTGTCTCCTTTCCTGAGGTAGGGAGGAGGGAGGGGCACCTTTTACCCTCAGGCTCCAGGAAAGCTTACCCAAACAGACTTTAATTGTTCCTTTCAAAGGTTTTTCCTGCCCTTAGGTTGGTTATCACACAAATGCCTCAGGGATTCCCAGAGAAAGCTCTCCAAATTCTAAGAATCTGGCTTCTACCCTGGATTCAACACTCTGTTGAATCCCCGCCTATCTTTCCATCTTAAGGAAAGGGAAACACTAACGGGGTGGGGGTGGGGGTGGGGGTGGGGGTGGGGGTGGGCGGAGCTTTTCTTATCCCCAGAGCCATTTTACACTCAAAGTAAAGAGGACGCTGGAAAACAATGCCAAGTGCAGGCCTGAAGGCTCATCCCAGTGACAGCAATGGCCTCCAGAAGCATACTCCACTGTGTGAGGTCAAAGGGTTAGCTTCTCTCAGGAGAGATCAGAACTTCCCAGTTTGGGCCTAAGAGGCTTTTCTTATTAAGTTGTTAGAAGTTGTTAGAATCTGGGCCCGCTGAGAAAAAAATCTTAAGAGGCCCTTAATCTAATACTTTCTAGAAGCTTAAAGTGCAGCTATGTCAGCAGGGCCCTCCTGTGAAAGGAAAGTTAGAACATTTTAGATCGTGAGGGACTTGAGTCACAGTTAGGTCAATCACAGTTAGGAATTTTCTAGAATGAGCCGGGCAGTTTCTCAGAGATCTGCACCATCAGGATGAGGTGAGAACCTGTAGCAAGGAAGCCCCGTGGTCCGTCCACTTCAGGGTGTCCACTTTGGCTTCAGTTGGCAGACCAGAGGGTAAATCTTATCTCTGTTGCTTACCACTCTGTTACCAAGCTACCCTGTTAGACCCTCACTTACCTCAGCACAACCCTGAGTGGGAGTGCTTCTTTAAATGTTTTTGAGGGGCCTCCTTAATTTTGGACCCTAGGTGCCTCACTCCCCTCACCCTCGTTCTGCTCTGGATACTAGTATCTGAATCACAGGGATTTATGAAGATGAAATTACATAATGTATGCAAAGGGCCTGGCACAGGTGTGCATTCACTAAATGCTACCTTTTCTTTCTTGTCCTCCTTCTTAAAATATCATTTTAGGAGGGACTATCCCCTTACCTACCACCTTACATCTGAATAATGATGACCAACATTTATTTAGCTCTTAGGTGCTGAGCATTGCGTTAACAATAATGATCATCTACTGTGTTTTTTCTCTATGTCAGGTGCTTTACGTGCATTATTCTCAATAAACCACTCAATAAGCTTATGAGGTAGAGGTTATTATCACCTCCAGTTTACAGATGAGGAATCTGAAGTGAGAGATTAAAAAATTTGTTTAAGGTCTATCGCTAGTGAAGGATAGACCTTTGGCTCTGGGACCAGGCCCAAGAACAAAATTAGAGACTAAGACTGTTCTTGAAACGGGAGAGAGAAGAATGAAAGAGTGAAATGCTTTTCTTAACCTTCTTTGGCAAAAACAGTTGCACCTTTACCTCCCAAGCAAATCCCTGTATTATGCTGTGGGATAGGTAGACATACTCTTATTTTACAGAGGAGCTCAAAGGGGTGAAATTTCTAGTGTAGGGGCACCTAAAATTTCTCAGCAGGTGGCTACGTGTCCATGTGTGTTTTCCACTGATGACAATGGTATTTTCAGGTCTGTGGGTTCATGAGTACTGTACCAGTCTCAACCACAGTCAAGGGCTGATTTTCTGCTCATACTTCTCTTTCTTGGGTCAGGAATTCTTCATGGTGGCATAGATTCAGGTATGTTTTACTCTGGATTTGTGACTCTGTATGTATTTAATATGTTTTATTTTTACAGCTGTGTAACAGTTATAAGCATAAGCAGTATATACATAATTCCATGTTAGTATATATTTAAGTAGCATTCAAATAAAATTAATTTTAGTGAGTCTAGAGGACTACAAGATATTTCCCTTTAAATGTACAAAACCACAAACCCCAAGTAATTAAGAATGACGTTATTTAAAGATGTTTTGTTAAACAAGTGATTTGCCACTAGTAACGTGATAATGATGCTGATGGTGAAACTTGAGGTTGCTAAAGGATAATTTTGAAAGAAGTTAAAATTGTGACTCATGCAAATATAAAATGAATGTGTGTCAAGATTTTACTGAATTCATCAATTAATGAGGGAAACAGGAAGATATAAAGACCCATGTAGAAAGTGTTTGAGAAGTTATGTACTTCTCAGTAATTTAGTAAAGGAATATTAGGATACAATTGCTGGGTTACATTCAAAACTTTTTAATGTCCTCTAAGGTAATAGATTAAAACCTTTGGACTTACCTTTTCTACTGAGCAAAAATAATTTCTACTAAGCAAAAATCTATAAGCTAACAAATAATTTCTCTAAGTCTGGGAACTTTAATAAACAATGACTCCAATTAAGTACTTTACCCTAGTTCAGTGGTTCTAAATGTGGTCCATGAGACCCCTCAGTAATCCTGGAGAAGCTTTCCGGGGTTCTGTGTTCAAAAATATTTTCTTCTTCTTCTTCTTTCTCCTCCTCCTCCTTCTTTATCATCATCATCATCATAATACTAAGACATTATCTTTTTCACTGTGTTAACATTTATACTGATGGTGCAAAAGAAATGGTGAGTAAAACTGCTGTCACTTTTACACAAATCAAGGCAGTGGCACCAAATAGAACTAGTAGCCCCTGTATTCTTCATCACCATGCACTCATGGGGGAAAAAAAAAAAAAGAAGGCTGTTTCACTTAAGGATGTCCTTGATGAAGCTGTAAAAATTATTCCCATTAAATCTTGACCGTTGAGTATAAATCTTTTTAATATTCGGTGTGACAAAATGGAAAATATACACGAGACATTCAAAATGCATCATGAACTCCTGAATTTTAATGTAACCAAATTTTGAAAAGTTCATCAATGTGTTTCTAGATTCTACTTGGCAAATGATGTTTAAGAAACTACCATTTGGGCTTCCCTTGTGGCACAGTGGTTGAGAATCTGCCTGCCAATGCAGGGGACACGGGTTCGAGCCCTGGTCTGGGAAGATCCCACATGCCTCGGAGCAACTGGGCCCGTGAGCCACAATTACTGAGCCTGCGCGTCTGGAGCCCGTGCACCGCAATGAAGAGTGGCCCCCACTTGCCACAACTAGAGAAAGCCCTCGCACAGAAACAAAGACCCAACACAGCCAAAAATAAATAAATTAATTAATTAAAAAAAACAAAACTACCATTTGTCAAATTTTAGTGCAATATCCAAGAAGAACACCCACAATTATCTGAAACGTCTATTAAAATACTCCTCTTTTTTTCCAACAACGTGTATGTGTGAGGTCACATTTTCTTCAAATGCGTCAATGTCCGGGAGGGGGAAATTTCCACCCCGCCCCTTTTGATTTTTGTGGCTGGACTAATAATAAAGTCGACACAAGACAGATTAAGAGGAACTTCCCTGGTGGTGCAGTGGTTAAGAATCCATCTGCCAATGCAGGGGACATGGGTTCGAGCCCTGGTCCGGGAAGATCCCACATACCTCAGAGCAGCTAAGCCCGTGCGCCACAGCTACTGAGCCTGCGCTCTAGAGCCCGCGAGACATAACCACTGAGCCCAAGTGCCACAACTACTGAAGCCCGCGCGCCTAGAGCCCGTGCTCCACAACAAGAGAAGCCACCGCAATGAGAAGCCCGAGCACCGCAATGAAGAGTAGCCCCTGCTCTCCGCAACGAGAGAAAGACCGTGCGCAGCAACGAAGACCCAACGCGACCATAAATAAATAAATAAATAAAAATTTTAAAATAAGACAGATTAAGAGGAGAAAAAGAAACAAATTTTAATTCATGCACACAGAGGTCTCATAAAATGGGAACAAAGCAGGCAGCTTTTATACTTTTTAGACAAAGAGACAATATATTTGTGAGGAATTGACAGGACAAAGAAACTTAGTTTTTGGGTGCTCAATTAGTAAAGAGTATCAACAGAATTTGGGCTTGGGCTAGTAAATTAAAGAAACAACAAGGTTTGTTTATACAGGCTTCTCAGCCCCATTCCCCTGTCTGGTAATAAGAGTGTCCTTCTACCTCCAGATGCAGGGAGTACACCTTTCACAGGAGAGATTTATTTCCTGCTTTCAGGGAAGCAGAAAAGTGTCCCTCTTGCACTGGCCATTTCCTAATTCAAAATAATCAATACGCCATTGTGATATAATTTGGGGCTGCCCGCCCTGATCCCAACATAAACCAAGACAATATATCAAAATGGGTTGAATACATAAGCAGACACAAGAATTTAGCTTTTATTTAGCCAGACATCAAAGGGATTTGCAAAAATGTAAAATAATGCTACTCTTCTCACTAAAGTTTTGTTTTGCAAAATACATTTTCATTAAAAATGTTAGCTATGTTAATATATAATGGGTTTATTATTGTCATTTAAAAATGAATTAGTAAATAAATTTCTCAGTTTTAGCTTCTAATACATAAATATTTATAGATACAACCCACACAAACAAAAGCTCCTTGGGATTCTCGATAATTTTAAAGATGTAGATAGATCCTGAAACCAAAAAGATCATCTTTGGGCAGGCTGTCATCCCTGTATGACACCTTTTTTTGTATATCTTTTCTTTTTTCTGGGGGGGGAGTGGGTAGAGTTTATTAATTATTTATTTTTGCTGTGTTGGGTCTTCGTTTCTGTGCGAGGGATTTCTCTAGTTGTGGCGAGCAGGGGCCACTCTTCATCACGGTGCGTGGGCCTCTCACTATTGCGGCCTCTCTTGTTGCAGAGCACAGGCTCCAGACGCGCAGGCTCAGTAGTTGTGGCTCATGGGCCTAGTTGCTCCGCGGCATGTGGGATCCTCCCAGACCAGGGCTTGAACCCATGTCCCCTGCATTAGCAGGCAGATTCTCAACCACCACTCCACCAGCGAAGCCCCCTGTATATCTTTTCTTGACAGGGTTCTTCTGTATTTGGCATGCCTATACCCCAGGGGCTGGGTGATAACTCTGCATACCCACCAGTTTTCTGGTTGAATGACTGGGTAAGTGATCATCATACAGTGTTTTGTGATGTCCTTTGGTCTCTACTTGTTTACATGTTCAATCTATATCTATTCTTTTTACCTCTGGTTCTGACAATTCAAATAGCATTACTTGGTCCCAGTCCTATCTAAACACAGTACCCATGTAGAAGCTGAAACTGTGTTATGGTGCTCAGTGGCTATACAGATGACCCAGAATCTGCAAACATTAATCTTATTTCAAATAGGCATCAAGTGAAAAGATAAAATGTGGAAGTCCTTACAGAGCACTCACAGATGCCTGAGGGTGAGTCTGCAGGTCCCAGGTGGAGAAGCCCGACAGCGGCCCAGAGTCACTGGAAATCCTGCTGTTCTTACCACCTATTGTGTGGTTACTGAGTAGCTTCTTAAGAGCTGTACCTAAATACCGTCTTAAGAGTTATTCTTCTTATTTCTATGTTTTGGGGGCTCAGTCTGAAATGTCTTCTTCTCAGCTTCTTTCATCACTGAAAAACCAAAGATCTAAGTCCAGGTCCACCATTAGTTCTTCCTCCCAAAGTCTCCATCAGGCCCTTTGTAAGCCTTGTCTCCCTCTCACAGATGCCTCCTTGCTCTGGGTGCAGAGGTCCTGAGTCATCTGCCTTCAGCTGTCCCACATTCTGCCTTAACCACCTTGCCATTAGGTTCTCCAACAGGGCATTGTGTGCTTCTCCCAGGTTCTGGAAACACTCGTGTCTTACAAGACAAATCCAGGCAGCAGGTAGTATCTTCATTTAGTACTCTGTCCAAAACCCAAGAAGGTGAGAGAGCGAGTTGGTACCCAACCTCCCTTTCAGAGGATGAGAACAGCCAGACCTGTCCCTGGAACCCACATCACAGCCAGGCCTGTAATGTGTAATAGAGTGGATAGTCCTGAAATCATTTACAGGTACTTACCGGAACTCAGCCATCGAGAGTTTCAGTTTTGCTGAACTTTTAATCCAGTAATATAAATTGTAAATATTCTAGAAGGACTATTAGACTGGCAACATGAAAGTTAATTGGAATCCAACTGCTAGCGTCTAGAACTCGTCAGAAGGAATGTTCAGGCAAACAGAATCTGGTGTGATGTTTTTAGCTGCTGAGAGGGAGCCAGGCCTCTTAGCTTTGCTGTTTGGGTCAGTTCCCAAGGGAACTTGAGTGGAAAAAGCCCCCTCTAGTTTTCTCAGTTTTACGTTGCTCATTTGCTAGATGCCTTGCCTGAAAGAAGTGATGTGAAACTTGTGAGCCAGAATCTTGGAAATGACTCTGGCAGTCTCAGATAGGAGAGACACTTTCAATTATGAAAGCTTTTTCTCCTTAAAAAAAAAAAAAAAAAAAAAAAAAAAAAAATCAGATATCCTTTTCAGTATTTCACATTCTGGTTCAGATACTCAATAAAATGCACAAAAAATGACTTGAGACTTAATTTTGATGATTTCAAAATCAGTAGCAAAATATAAAGGGAAATGCTTTACTAAGTAAAAAAATTTTTAATTGTTAAAAATGTTAATGTAAGCAGAGGTTGATTTTAGACATTTGGGGATGCTTAATTGTTCCCCATCCTGGCTTGTCCTTTACATAGCTAACCTTTTTGCTGGTAAGAAGGTAGACTGGGGGCTTCCCTGGTGGTGCAGTGGTTAAGAATCTGTCTGCCAATGTAGGGGACATGGGTTTGAGCCGTGGTCCAGGAAGATCCCACATGCCACGGAGCAACTGAGCCCATGCGCCACAACTACTGAAGCCCATGAGCCTAGAGCCCACGCTCAGCAATGAGAAGCCCGCGCACCGCAACGAAGAGTAGCCCCTGCTCGCCACAACTAGAGAAAGCCCGTGTGCAGCAACGAAGACCCAACACAGCCAAAAATAAATAAATACATAAATTTAAAAATCTTTTTTTTTTGCAAGGTTCATGCCTAAATCATCAAATTTATTGCTCAAGGAGATTCCCAAATAGGTACAGCCAAGCATTTCCTTAATAAAGCCAATGTGATGAATTCATTTCTGGACCAAATTTCACTCTGTGCGAAATCAAATTCTTTGTCCTCAAACTCTGAAACACTGTTTGATAAACTGTCTATGCTTTTCAGTTTTTCTTTTTTTTTTTTTTAACATCTTTATTGGAGTATAATTGCTTTACAATGGTGTGTTAGTTTCTGCTTTACAACAAAGTGAATCAGTTATACATATACATATGTTCCCATATCTCTTCCCTCTTGTGTCTCCCTCCCTCCCACCCTCCCTATCCCACCCCTCTAGGTGGTCACAAACCACCTAGCTGATCTCCCTGTGCTATGCGGCTACTTCCCACTAGCTATCTATTTTACATTTCATAGTGTATATATGTCCATGCCACTCTCACTTTGTCACAGCTTACCCTTCCCCCTCCCCATATCCTCAAGTCCATGCTCTAGTAGGTCTGTACCTTTATTGCCATCTTACCCCTAGGTTCTTCATGACCTTTTTTTAATTTTTATTTTTTCTTAAATTCCATATATATATATATATATATATATATATGTGTGTGTGTGTGTGTGTGTGTGTGTTAGCATACAGTATTTGTTTTTCTCTTTCTGACTTACTTCACTCTGTATGACAGACAGTAGGTCCATCTACCTCACTACAAATAACTCAATTTCGTTTCTTTTTATGGCTGAGTAATATTCCATTGTATATATGTGCCACATCTTCTTTATCCATTCATCTGTCGATGGACACTTAGGTTGTTTCCATGTCCTGGCTATTGTAAATAGAGCTGCAATGAACATTATGGTACATGACTCTTTTTGAATTATGGTTTTCTCAGGGTATATGCCCAGTAGTGGGATTGCTGGGTCGTATGGTAGTGCTATTTGTAGTTTTTTAAGGAACCTCCATACTGTTCTCCATAGTGGCTGTATCAATTTACATATGGTCACCTTATCTTTGCTAAAGGAGGCAAGAATATACAGTGGAGAAAAGACAGCCTCTTCAATAAGTGGTGATGGGAAAACTGGACAGGTACATGTAAAAGTATAAAATTAGAACACTCCCTAACACCATACACAAAAATAAACTCCAAATGGATTAAAGACCTAAATGTAAGGCCAGACACTATAAAACTCTTAGAGGAAAACATAGGCAGAACACTCTATGACATAAATCACAGCAAGATCCTTTTTGACCCACCTCCTAGAGACATGGAAATAAAAACGAAAATAAACAAATGGGACCTAAAGAAACTTCAAAGCTTTTGCACAGCAAAGGAAACCATGAACAAGACCAAAAGACAACCCTCAGAATGGGAGAAAATATTTGCAAATGAAGCAACTGACAAAGGATTAATCTCCAAAATTTACAAGCAGCTCATGCAGCTCAATAACAAAAAAACAAACAACCCAATCCAAAAACGGGCGGAAGACCTAAATAGACTTTTCTCCAAAGAAGATATACAGATTGCCCACAAACACATGAAAGAATGCTCAACATCATTAATCATTAGAGAAATGCAAATCAAAACTAAAATGAGATATCATCTCATACCGGTCAGAATGGCCATCATCAAAATATCTAGAAAAAATTTTTTAGAAAGAAAAAAAAAAAGAAGGTAGACCGTGGGACTTTCCTGGTGGTCCAGTGGTTAAGAATCCACCCCCGCAATGCAGGGACGTGGGTTCAATCACTTGTTGGGGAACTAAGATCCCATATGCCACGGGGCAACTAAGCCCACGTGCTCTAGATCCTGCGTGTCACAACTGGAGAGCTCGTGCCCCGCAACTACTGAGCCTGCGCACCACAACTAGAGAGAAGCCTGCGGGCCGCAATGAAATATCCTGCACGCTGCAATGAAGATCCCACGTGCTGCAACTAAGACCCAATGCAGCCAAATAAATAAATAAATAAATGTTAAAAAAAAACGAAGGTAGATTGTAGAGGGAAAAAATCTTATTTCACCTTAAAAGCAACTGTATGAAGCAGATATTATGGTTGTCTTTGTTTTACAGATGAAGACAGATTCAAAGAAGCCAGGTCTTGCCTCCAGGTTGCATGGCTCAGAAGCATCTCTGCACTCTCTTATTGGAGCCCTTCTACTTCTGCTAAGGGCTTAACCTTCCTGCATTGGAAATTGAAAGGTTGAAATTCTCTTACCCAGGCCACAGAAGGGGTCTGGGGAAGACAGTGGTGAAGATCTTGATGTTGGGGAGAAGCCTTGGCTGGAAAATGTGTGAACAGCAGGTGGCAGCAGTGTCCTTGGAGTTTGTGGTTGTCCCCTTCAGTCCTTGGAAAGCAAGGTCAACAAGCACCAATTAAGGTACTAATCCTAATGCCTGATCCCTGATCTCCGACCTGCCCCCCACCCCTCATCTACCTCCTGCTGAGCCAGGTGGACTGTCTGACTTCTAGTAGGGTGCTTCCCTTTCTCTCCCTGAGGAACTCAAAGGGGAGACTGGGAAAGATGACCCAGAAGTCATTTACAATGGAAACGCTCCCACTGAGATCATTAATATCATGTACAGTTGTGTGAACTTGGCATGTTACCCTCTCTGTTCCTTGATATGCTTTTCTGTAAAATGAGGATGATAATGGCCACCTGCCTTGAAGGCTCATTGAGATGACTGAAGGAACATAATATATACAGAGCCTTAGAAAAGCACATGAATATAACACATGCTCCTCATTCATATTATTTTTTATACAGGGCTGTATCATTGCAGTGGGCTTTCATATATCAACATCTCACTCCATCCTTCTTCCATATTTTGAGATGCAGATATTACACATTTAACAGAGAAGGACTCTTAGGTTGAGCCAGAGGAAGTAATATTAGCATGAGATGAGGAAGCCAGATTCCTCGGGGGTGTGGGACCACATGCAAGTTACTTAATGCTTTGGAGCCTCAGTTTCTTTTTCTGTAAAATGGTGATAATATTACCTATCTTGGGTGTTGGTTGTGAAGACTAAATAAAACAACATATACGAAGCCCTCTGGTATAGTTCCTCTTATAGTAACTTGCATGTGGTCCCACATGCAAGTTACTTATAGTTACACTTAAAATCATTAAAAGGATGTCTTAAAACATATAGAAAAGTGTTGAAATAAAATTCACGTTTTAAGGCAAGACAAGAAAAATTTAAACATAAAACTTTTTCTCTGCCCTTTGGCTTCCTCTCTCCCCTCTAGTGTGCATTGTGCACCTGCATTATGTGTTAACCAGACTTCCCCAACAGCAGAAATACCTGCTCAACCGTAAAGATCAATTTTTCTCCTTCTGGTGCCAGCTATGTAACTCCTTAGAAGATAACATTCCTTTCTCAATCCTGTAAGGGGTCATGACGACCCACCATTCACCTTGTATGTGCAGACATCTTTGGTGAACTTTATGTACCATGTCAATATATCATCACTTAACGCAGAACAGACTGGTTAGACTACCTGGGGAGATACTGGGCCACAGCTAATGGAAGTTCTCAGCTTAAATACTTACTTATGATCTTATTAATGTTACCAGCTATATTACTTGTATTTTCCCTATTTTATAAGATTATTTCTTGCATTATCAAATATGTGACTGAGCCTCGGATAAAATTAATGATGATTAGGTGACTTGAAATGATTGGCCAAATATATAGTTCTATATGATCAAGGATTGTAATGGTGTATCTCTTTATGGGAAGAAGCAACAAGAGGGAACCATTTCCTGGACCATAACAGACTTTGGGCTACTGTTCACAGGGCCTGGTCCAGTAATAGCACATTGAGTGGCCTATCAATGAAATCCTTACCTAACCTGGGAATGAGCACTTCTAGCACCGTGGGACAAATTGGTCACCAAATGCCTCTCAAACCTTGGTTGAAATTAAGACCAAAAGGGAAGTGATTGTAAAATAAAGAATGTTGCCCTCCATCGAGTTCTACAAGAATCAAGTCATTAGCCACTGCAGTTGCTGATGTACAGGACACCCGAGAAAGAAACTCAGAGTGAAGATCTGGAATGAGGCACTCTTGTACTCTGGGAAATCTGGCAGAACAGGCCTTTAGATAGTTAGATATTTTAAGGAAAAATTTTCTATGACCTGGATTCTTGCATCTTCCCATACTTAGAAAAGTACTACAATCATCAACTAAGCTGTTTCTGGTGACTAGCAGCAACCTTCTACTGAGATGTGTGCTTGATTGCACATACCCTCTTCCCCAAAATCACATTACTGACCTCTCCCCTTACCTCTTCAGAGCAGTTTCTCAGAGTAGCCGGCTGTCTCCTGGGATATAGTCCTCAGAGCTTGGCTCCAATAAAATTTTCCCTTTCTTTCTTAGATTGACCATTGATTAATTCTTTCTACTGACAAAAGTTATAAGGAAGGCAAGTAAAGTTACTCACGATCCCACCACCTAGAAATAACCCCGTTATTATCATGATGTGTTTTTTCTTCCCCCAGTGTTTGTACATAAAATGGCTGAGATCACATCACATATCTACAAGTAAGCTGTCTCTAAGAAAGTGGCAGAGCTGTGCTGACACCCCAGGCAGGCTGGGTCCAGGTCCAGGCCTTCCTACGTAGCCATTTCCCTGCACTGCCCCTATAAAGTTCAAGCTTATATCATTTCAAGAAACTGACAAAAAAAATATTTAAATGTTTCAAGTTTGAAAATAAAGCACGTAAAGAAACCAAATAATCCTATCATATAATTAAAGGCTGGAATTTTGCCTGGAAAAGTAGTATTTCATGTGGAAAAAATGTTAATTTCTACTATGTCTGTGTAGCCAATATTTTAATTGTTAAAACATTACTGCTCAAGCTCATAAAATGAGTAAATTTGGTAAAACTAGTAAACTAGTCAGTTAACAAAGTGATTAAATCGACAGATGGAGTGAGTTGATTGTGTTGCAGATGGGGTTTTAGGGGGCTGCTGATTTTTGGCAAATTGGCTTGCATTTATTGGAGATGGAGTATTGCTTAATATATATACTTGTTGAGTGAATGAATACATGAATAAATGAATGAATGAATTTTGCCATAAAAGAAATAATCTTCCCCTCTAAAATTCAACGGCTGTACATGACGTCTGCATTTTAGGAGCCTTGAGGGTTGCCTGAAACAGAATTTCTGGTTCTGGGATCGCGTGTACTCACTGCATGCATACTCCTACTCCAAATACTCACTCATGGCCTAACTGGCGGCTTAGTGGGAGCCGGCGCTTCCTGTGGGCTCGGAGCTCAAGCCCACACACCGTGAGCTTGGAGTCAGAAGAATGAGGTTCCAATCTCAGTCAGCTCATCCATTACTAGCCCCAGAACACTGGCCAGTCAGTTCACTCCCAAACTGTTTCCTCACCTGTAAAATGGGCATAATTCTGACACCTGCTCCACCCTGTTCCCAGCATCACAGGGTGCAGGGAAGTACTGGATGAATGTTAGTTCACGGCTGTGAAAACGGTTAGACTTCAGGGTCTGAAGGGACCCTGGTGTGATGGAGGTAGCCCTGGGAAGGGGCGGGGTCTCCTTGGGGAAGGAGGGCCGCTGCTCCTTTCTGGTCACTGACACCCATGATAGAGAGACACACAGAGCCATTAAGCCGCCTTCCCTGGGTCACCTGCCATGAGAAGCAAACACCAGGGGCCTTACAGCCAGAGCCTCCCCACTGCTACTTGAGGGCTGAGGTCCTCTGCCCAGCGCCACTGGTGGTGGGGTGATGGGGGGCCTGGGTTCTCCCATGGTTACCATTGGGGCCCTCAGGCTGGCCTCCCCCCTCTCCACCACTCACAGCTCTGCACCCAGCCTGCGAGGCTTCCAGTGGGGTATCTACTGGTCCCACCTTTGTGGTCTCACGGAAAGAAACATGCAGGCGAAGAAACCTGGCTGCAGAGAGCTGGGGCAGGGAGACAACACAGCTGGGTGTGACGAGAAAGGGCATATGGTACAACAGGAGCCCGGGAAAAGGACCAAGACAAAAAATGAGGGGGGAGAGAGAAGTCTGGAGAGCACTTTTTATTTCTCCTCCCTTTTCTCAAGTGTAAGAGTGAAATCATTAAGGGGGAAAAAAAGGGGAAGATGGCAATCAGTGTCAGCTTTTAGTGCCTGAGTGGGTGACAGTACATTCCAGCTGCCACCAGGACACCTACCACCGCTAAGCGATGCTACCCATCAGCCAGTCCAGGCCAGAGGTCCCCCACTGGCTCCTTGCCTCATACTCAGCTCTCCTGACATGTGTAGGCTCCCTGCCACCAGCCAAGTAGTAATTTATCACCTGCTCATTCTGGGTCACTTTCTCCTCTATGAGTTACTTTAGCCCTAGTGGAGACAATATAACAGTTCACTACACTTGTAAGGTGCTTCTTCCTTCCAGAGAGCTTTATGCTCGCCATATCTAAAAGGTCATCTATCTGGATAAAGAAGAGGTGATACACACACACATACACATACACACACACACACACACACACACACACACACACACAGGAATACTACTCAAACATAAAAAAAAATGAAATGTTGCCATGTGTAGCAACATAGATGGACTTGGAGGGCATTATGCTCAGTGTCAGACAAAGAAAGACAAATACTGTATGATATCACTTATATGTGGAATCTAAAAAATACAACAAACAGGGCTTCCCTGGTGGCCCAGTGGTTGAGAGTCCGCCTGCCGATGCCGGGGACACGGGTTCGTACCCCGGTCCAGGAGGATCCCACATGCCGCGGAGCGGCTGGGCCCGTGAGCCGTGGCCACTGAGGCTGCGCATCCGGAGCCTATGCTCCGCAACGGGAGAGGCCACAACAGTGAGAGGTCTGCGTA
>RJWK010013343.1:0-39110 GCA_004363435.1 Platanista minor
TTTTAGAGTCTGCATTTAAGTGGTTTCACACATATGAGGCTAGTGTCTTGATGCCAGTGCTTCTCCACGATGCTTCCCAGAACACTGGGCTGAAAGTGAACAGGGATGGTGTTTCCCAAATCATGGTAGAATATTGTCAGTTTAAAATTTTCCTCCCATAAAACAATGAATTTTTAAAATCTTTTAGTGACTGCTACCACCTTTCTTCTTGATAATGAGATGGATGCACCAATGTAAACATTAATTTTAAAAGCTCAGAAACAGGCTTTCACAGATTTCTTTTTCTTGGACATGTGCTTGTGACACCTTCACAATCGCAGGCATACAAATCATTTTTTTCTAGTAACATCGTGCTGCTTCAGTGATAGAATTAAGTATATAACAGTGTCACGACTTCTTGTGCTCTAAACCCTGGACAAGTTTGAACTCACCAGCCATGTTCAAGGCCCGTCTGATTCCTTGAGGTTACAACCAATGGAGGTCATTGAAAGTATATTTATAATCCATACCCTGTCCATCTCCTAGGAGGATTAGGACTTCTACCAGCAAGAATTCATCCCAGCCAGTCAGAGACGGTCCTGACGGGACAAAAGAGGGTAATACACTTTGGGAATTCTGTTAAGCTGAATGCTATTTCCACACTGGTCACCATGGTGAACAAAATAAGCAGACTGAATGGTAAGGGGCCGGGAAAAAATGTGCTTTCTGTGGGGTTTGGTCTGCCCCTTGTGATGGTCAGCGTGGCCAGTGTGAAGCTTGGTGACAGCATCTAGTCCGACGCCTGATGAAAATGGGGCTTCGATCATTAGCACAGTGGACAAAGGAAAGTATAGACTATTTTTGGCGCTAAATGAGGAATAATATCAAGTGATAGGATATCCTGTATGTTTATATTACTTACCTTGGGAAACGAGCTCTGATTCCTTTTCAGAGCAAGTCTTGGGAACAGGCTTGAATCACTCAGCCTCCTCCGTCTGGGAAAATAGCTCAGTCTGAATTTGTCTGTGGAGTTAGACAAGAGCTAATTGCAAAAGGATTAAAACCTTGAAAACTGCTTTGTTCAGCTGATTGTTTCAGGTTTCCTTTTGGAGTGTGGATGATGTGTTTATTTGACATAATAAATACCACCATCCGCTTTGTTCCAGGAACCAAAAGGCTGTGTGCTTGCCCAAGGAATTTCTCCCTTGTTTACATGTGAAGAAACGCGGCTGTGTTTTAGGGGATGGGCCTGGCAGCTTCTTTCTTAAATAGGGAATGCAGAGAGCTGTGCTTTCCCCATACGCCTCTGAGTACAGAAAGCAGAAAATACCCTTCTGCCCTCGAGATGCCAGCTGCTTGCAGCCCCAGAGAGCGGAGCAGACGGCAGTTGCTGGGAGCCTGTGCCCTCCACTGAAGGACCCGGCCTGTCCAGCTGGGCCTGGGTACTACGTCCCTTCAAATCTGAGACTGGAGTGTCCCGCGGGCACCCCAGATTGGGGAAGCGGAGGACAAAACAAAACCACTCTGCCCCTCAGCCAGATTAGGAGCCAGGACACTGAGGAATCAAGTGACCACAAATCAGGCGACCAGGAGTGTTTTGGGCTTTTTGTTCTTTCCAGAAAGATGCCTGGCCCCGTGAGGAGGGCATGCGTGTGAAATACAGGCTTTGCGGTGACTTGGAGTGTACGCAACAGAGCAAACTTTCCAAACAGCTGCAAGCTCTCCGGCCCCTTATGATTTCCAAAAGGCGCTCCTTAAATGGGCATAAGTGCTGGATGCTTGGAGAGTAAAGGCAAGGGAGGCTGAGTCAGTGACCTGCTTGGGGGAGGGAGCGGGGTGGGGGTGGGGGAGAGAGAGAGAGAGAGAGAGAGAGAGAGAGAGAGAGAGAGAGAGAGAGAGAGAGAGAGAGAGTGTGTGTGTGTGTGTGTGTGTGTGTGTGTGTGTGTGTAGGGGGAGCAGTGGGCGGGGCGGGGTTGAAGCAAGGCTGCAAGCTTAGCAGAATGTTTGACCCAGACAAAGAGCAGCTCTAGCAACCAAATAAGGAAATTGGCGCTGCAGGATTTCAGAATAGAATCGAGGGGAGATCCGAGGCGATCTGGGAGAGTAAAAATAAGCAAAGAAAAATGTCAAAGGATTTCGGTGTCACTTGTTTACACAAAATAAATAGGGAAAACAGGATCTCTGGTCTTTCAGCAGGGGTGAGAAATACACATTGCATCTCTCCCCTTTTGTAGACCAGCGACGGAGAGACGTTTAGAAACGCTTTGAGCAGCTGAAATAGTAAGCATTCCCTTGTTAAACATGGGAAGAAACGCAAGCTGTATGTTAGAAGCACCATGGCACTCCTTTTATGTATAACTGATGAAACTCTTAGCTGAAGATGATGAAAGTTTCCAAGACGTTGCAAAGATAATCTCGCCTCCCATTTTCAGACGCACCCTGAACACGGAGCGTTAGTTGTGTCCTTTGAGAAAAAGCGAACCTCTTCGCACATGAGGGAAACGTTTGATCCAAGTGTGTTTGTTGGTAGGTAGTGAAGATGTCACAGAAGGTAATTATGCAGAGAAAGCATTGGTGCCTCACGTGATCCTCTCAGCCTCATCTCCCAGACCCTCCAAAGTGTTAAGTGATCTTCGTTAATTAATAATATGAATTAACACTGATTTTGACACTTTTTTGTAGTGTGGGTGGAGGAGGGCGGATCTTTGGAAGAGGAATTTCAGGATACTCCTAAACAGATTGAGAAACACCTTCTTGTGCCACAAAACCAACACGGAGAAATGATTTCTGTTCACCAAGCAGTCAGTATATTTATATTCAAAGCGAGGAACAGATACAGGGCATTCATCCTGGATCAGAATTTTGAAAATCCTGCATAACTTGCCTGTTGGTAACTTGAAGGTAGGCAAGGGAAGGAGCTCCCCCTTCCACTCCCACCCCAAATACAAAACTGGACAGCCCACACTGGGTTTTGAAACTTCCAGAAAACTGGCTCGTGGGGAGGGAGAGTTTGAGGAGAGAGCTAGCCACAGGGCAAAGGGTGGGAACCCCACAGCCCACAAGAGCACTGCATCAAGCTGGGCTCACGGGCACGTTCTGGTCTCAGAAATAACCGCTGCACACTCAGGAACGAACCCTACTCCATGAGCCTTCCCTATTCAGGAAGATAGAAGGCAGCCTTATGAGAACATGTTTACCATCACTAGCAAAGAAGTGAATTTAAAAAAAAAAAAAAAAAAGCAATTCAGCTATAAATGTCAAGAGTTATACAAACAGTATTTGATCTCAAAGTCATGCTTTTCAGTATGTTCCCTGAGGAAATAATTCAAAAGAGGAATAAACATATAAACCTGACGATGTCTCCTGTAATAGCTTTTTTTTTTTTTTTTACAATTTCAGAAGAAAGAAGCAAACTAGAGCCAAAGAACGTGGAATGTTGATTCCCTTGTCTCAAAGAATAGAATATTATGCAGCTACTAAAACTAGTTGTGAATCAGACCATGAAGGCAAGTACGTTTATGAGAATTAATGTAGTGAAGCTGAAAAGTTTATAAAATGACACACTGTCCACACAGCTATGCTTCGAAGACAGGAAACAGGAAAAGAACATGGAGAAAATATTAGTGTTAGTGCATTATGAATATGGATACATTTTTCTTGCCTTTATGAGTTGTACTTTTTCATAGTAAACACCGTTTAAATTAAAAAAAAAAAAATAGAGTTTCCAGGATAAGAAAGAACTGAAATTTCAGACTTTTTCTGCACAGCAGATAAGCTCACAAAGTTCTGTTTGTGTCCTTAATAATCTTGTAACAGCCTTTGTGATTTTGAGAACGGTGATTTCTACTTACTAATAATATGTCAATTATTTGTAAAAACAAAAAACAAAGCTAGCTGTAGTTCTCTGTGAGAAAAGCAAAGGAAATGTAACTGCAGAGACTTGTGGGCATTTCTCTGTGATCTG
This sequence comes from Platanista minor, assembly GCA_004363435.1. Lineage (NCBI taxonomy): Eukaryota > Metazoa > Chordata > Mammalia > Artiodactyla > Platanistidae > Platanista > Platanista minor. The sequence goes on from RJWK010013343.1 coordinate 3,944, forward strand.
GTTAATGTGGGGTGACCAGGCCTGGGGGTCCGTCCAGGGTTCCCCAGCCTCACCAGCAGCCCTCCCAGTTTAAAGAGGAGAAGGATACAGGATGCCCGCACAGGGTGACCACAACGCGCTGACGGGCATCGGGTAGCAGACCTCTGCTCGCAGCCAGAGCAGTTCATCCAATCTTCTAGTCGGTGCTTCAGCTTGGATGGTCCCTCTATTACTGAAAGGAATTTCAAGGACTTCTGAGTGATGAGAAAGCACTTCGCCTAAGTCAGCTCATTTGAATTATTCTACTTACAGGGAAAAGCTAGTGCAGACTTAGAACGATGCACAAATCGTTTACATGCCCTGGTATCAAAAAGTGGAGGAGCAAAGAAGTCTATCTTAACAGAATTTCCTATGATGACTTAAAATAGTTATTTAACAATTGTAGATGTTAGATGTAATCTCCTCCAGCCCCCTCTGGTGCTGGTTTAGAACACTGAGACACAGGACTTGACGTGAATTTTGCGGGATCGCACAGTGGGTTCATGCTGTAGCCAGCACCTGGTTGAATGTTGTCTTTAGATCCCTAAAGGAGGTTTTTCTATCAGGGCTCCACTGCTGTCCTTCCCCACTTGCCCCCTCCGGTGGAGACCCGACGAGCACTGCCATCAGTCTGGTCTTGATAGATTATGAGTTTAAAGGAGCTTTAATCAACTCCTCGGTGGCCGCACGTGGCCGTGTTTCTGAGCAATGACAGCGGGAATCCCTAACCGTCTTGGCAGCTGTGTCCTGTGCGCTGTGCGTAGTGACCCTGGGCATCTCCCTGAATCCTCACTGTGCCCCGTGTTGTGGGCAGCACTGCTGTTCCCATTTCTCAGAGGGGGAAACTGAGGCTCAGAGAGGTTACACAACCTGCCCAGAGACATCCTGGCAAGTGACAACATCGGGATCCAGACCCAGAGCCCGAGCTCCTAAACGTGAACATGCGTCCCTTCAGTAGGTGTGAATGAAAGCTTTGGAGGGTACACCTAAGTATCACAAGTAGCTGACACTTCTCTTGAACGTGTCTGAAGGTATGAGAAAGAAGTTGCACTTTCATTGAGAAAACGAAGCCAGGTATCCAAGTGGCAATTTCTGTTTGAATAGGAGAATGATAATTACAGAAGCAGCTCCAAAAATTACCTGCATCAGTAAAAATTTGGGAGACAGACATGTAAATTTTGAAATGTTGTATATGTTATCCGTAAGGAATCTGATAATGCCACACTTATGTATGAAGTGAGGGCCTCAGTGAAAATTGTGGAGTAATAAATGTCTGTATTTTTGTGGCTTCTGGGTCCTTCCACATCAGTAGGGACAGAGATTTGGCAGCTCAGATGCTCTGCTTATCCACAACATCCAAGTTCCAAACATAGCTTATCCAGAGCTGTACCCATAAGAATCAACTCATCTCGGTAACTTACAGGACAGGGCAGGAGTCCAGGTGGGGCAGGTTTGTGACTTTCTCAAGTCTTCAACTCTCTGGGGTATTTAGTGGAATCTCCATATAAAGGAATAGTTTGAAGGAAGTATCTGTACTCATTCCATCCCCCTCCCCAGACTAGTGGAAAACAGACCCCAGTGCTTCCTCTCAAATTAAATTTGCATGTTTGAAGCTCTAAGCTGACCCTAGAGTTCCAAGCCAGCCCTCTGCCACATGTCACCTGGTGAATTGCATCGCTTACATATTTCTTTGCACCATAAAACCATGGGATACTAAGTTTTTTGGATCGTTTATCCCCTTTAGTAAAATATTTTGTATATGCAGGCAGACCTCATTTTCTTGTGCTTTGCTTTACTGTGCTTCACAGGTAGTGTGTTTTTTGTTTTTTGTTTTTTTTACAAATTGAAGGTTTGTGGCAGCCCTGCGTTGTCAGATGATAGTTAGCCTTTTTTAGCAATGAAGTATTTTTAAATTAAGGTATGAACATTGTTTCTGAGGCACCTCGCTATTGCACACTTGATAGACCGCAGTATAGTGTAAACATAACTGGGGTATGCACTGGGGAACCAAAAAGTTCCTGTCATTTGCTTTACTGCAATAGTCACTTTATTGCTGAGGTCTGGAACTGAACCCACAGTATCTCTGAGGTTTGTCTGTGCGTACATATACGTATATAGGTATATGTACACATACCTGTATATGTAAAATACATACGTGTATTATGTTGCATATATTAAAAATATACACAAAGATACAAATATTTAAAGGATAAGATAAACATAAGGAGAGGTTTTAGTATTTTTTTGTCACTTCTCCGTGGATTGTCACTGAAGACCCTTGCTCTGTGCAACACCCCAACACCCCCGGAAGAGTTGCTACAAAAGTCCTACCTACACCCAGGCCAGAGTGGGTTGACCTTGGGCCTGATCCCAGGACCATCCCACTGAAGACAGCCTTAGGGATCACAACATCCAACCCCTCCACTGAGCAGACAAGGAGACCAGGAAATTAAGGGACTTTTTTGCCTAAAGACCTCATTTCCAAGAGGACTTAGGACTGGATGAGATCTTTTGTTATATTTAAAGCCTGGTGTACGTAAATTTTGCGCGCGCATGCGTGCAGACACACACACGAGGTGATGGGTGTGTTAATTAGCTTGATCATGGTCATCATTACACAAAGTTACATCACGTTGTACCCCTTAAGCAAGTAAAATTTTTTATTTGTCAATTATACTTTAATAAAGCTGGAAAAGGTAAAATAAATCAGTCGAAAAACTACAGTCTGAATAGGTACATGGTGACAAGGGACCAAGCTTGGAATCGTTTTACCGAGTAGAGGTGGTGTTTTGGTAGCGGAAGTGCTCTCTTAACACCACGAACAAGTTGAAATTGAAAAGGGACTCTTGAGGGATTTAAAAAGTGAAAAGCAGAACATTCTGCAGATGAGGTGGACCAACCCAGGATGGGTAGGGCTTCCAGGAGACACGGCATCGGGGGCCACCCAGGGGTCTGGAGCACACCTGCCACCCTCAAACCTGGCCCTCCCCCTTTCTCCAGACAAGACCAGAGGAGGTCCAGCTTCTAAATGCATCAAGCTTTCAGTTAAGCCTTTTGAGGGTGTTCCAATGAACTGACGATTGTGCCTCACCTACGCGCCAGTAGCTCGCTCTCAGTGGGAGGAACGTTCACGTGAATGAGTGGCTGCAAAGCACCAGTTGTTAACAGCTGACTCTGTCTGCCCGCTTAGGTGGTAAGGAGCCTGAGAACATAGGACCTGTTTTCTTCTTTTAAAAACGTGTGACGCCTACTGCCTTGGGTTCACACACAGTACAGCCCTAAAAGGAGGCGAGGGGGCAGACGTGCTTTACAACCAATGAAAGTATGCAGGGCGCAGACGATGGACAGTTAGGGCCGCACTGGGAATTTCGTGGGCCCCAGACTCTTCTGCCTTCCTGGGTCCCTTTCTCCATTAAAAAAAATTAGAATTATATTTTATAACAGCATTGGCATAAAGATGGATGGAATCCAGGCTGGATTCATTATTATATGGTCATCACGATGACAGTCATTTATGTTCTTTTTGTTTTTTTTTTCTTCCGAGTTTAAAATTATCTAAAATTTAAAACATTTTTTGTGGGCTGCCACAGGTGTGTGGGCCTGAGCCCCGGATGAGCTGGCCCTGCCCAAGATTGCAGACAATGACTGTCCTGACCACGGCTGCCCTCCTTGTAACCCAGAACTAGCCCCCTTCCACTTCTGTTTTTCTAGATGCTTCTCTCCGAGCAACAGGGGGGTTGAGGACTGGGTGATCCCTTTCTCCGTAAGTACTACCTCCTGGCCCGGCCAGCACGCCCCGCTGGGCTGCTCACTGGGCCGTGGCATGCTGACCCCGAGGCAGGGCACCGAATCCCAAATTACTCCCCCTGCGATGTGCCTCTGAGCTCTGAAATGGAGCCGATCCGAGAGGAGAACTTCTGTCCGGCCAGTCTACCCACTGCTGGGACAGAGGCTTTGTAGAGCGTCACAAGGGCACAGTGGCACCAAAGTTAGGCCAGGCTTCTGCCCGCCGCGCACGAGGGAAGGCGGAATCTAACACTGCCGCCGGTCGGCTCAGGACCTGAGAACGACGGTGGCTGAGATGTGTCTAGACCCGTCGCTAATACATCCATCTCCAGCAAGGCTTTTTGAAATTGAGGTTGTGCTCTGCAGAGGCTTGGTCTGAAGGAGGTAGGGCTGAAGTTAGTCTTTTTGGTGGATGCTGTCTTTCTGCTTTTCTTGCATTGAAAACTTTACTTTCCAAATCTCACTTTGTCAGCTTTGCTCTGAAAGTACACCTTTTTTGTTTGTTTGTTTTTAGGTGTTTACTTACACTCATTTAATCTTTGCATCAGTCATGCAAGGAAGATAATAGTGTCTTCATTTTATAGATGAGAAAACTGAGGCTTTTCTTTTTTTTAAATCTTTTTTTTTTAATGTTTATTTTATATTGGAGTCTGGTTGATTGACAACATGGTGTGTGTTTCAGGTGTACAGCAAAGTAATTCAGTTATACACATACATGTATCGATTCTTTTTCAAAATCTTTTCCCATTTAGGTTATTAGAGAGTATTGAGCAGAGTTCCCTGTGCTGTATGTACAGCAGGTCCTTGTTGGTTATCCATTTTACACAGAGCACTGTGTGCAACTTTAAAACGGGTGCCCTACACTCCAATTTCCCTCAGCTTAGTCTTCTCTCTTTGGACGCTTGGGCCACATTTCATCACAATTCATTGCATGTTATAAAAAAAAAAAAACAAAGTCCAGTCCATCTGCTGGGCCACTCGGTTCTTTGAATCGTTCTTTGAAGATACGATATCATCCCATTATGTGACCAAATTACGTCAAAATCAGTTAACTCTTTCTAAGGTTACTATCAGCAAAGAGAAAAATATGATACACTGATGTAGGAACACTGATCTCCGTTCTTTGGAACAATGGGAGTATTCCTTATACCTAATGGAATCTTAGGGAAAAGACATGATTTTTTTCTCTCTTGAAATCTAGTACTTCTTTGTATCAGGGACCCATAACAGGCAGTATCAATATTAAGTCAATTGTTTTAACGATCAATCACATAAACTATATGCAGATAAATTAATTTCTTAAATTACCGATGTTACCAAATATTTGCTCTGTGTCTTAGGGTATACAGTCAGGGGATTTTCCAATATAAAATGGATCTATTAAATTTCTATTCTTAGAGAATATTTAATTGGAATATTTGACTTCCCCTTATTGCTCTCTCTCTCTCTCCTCAGTCCCTTTCAGTACCAGAGTCTAGGTTTGCACATTTTTTGTGTCAAAGATCTATGCCATAAAATAATCTCAACGATCCTCTTAGTAGTTGGAAATCTCTGCTAGAAAACCTTTCCCTGCAGCACCCAAGCAAATTCCTGTGAACTTCCCCAAAGGAAGAAAATTAAGCACTTCAGATAACATAATCCCATTAATTCGTGCCAGAAGATTAGCTTATTCATTCAAGGGAATGGATGGATACTCCAGTTGAGGAAGTGACGGATTCGGTAGAGTGAGGGTTTCAGGAGTGGGAAACAGCCCTCTTTTTCTCACTGTACACGTGGCCCCGGCTACACCCCGTTGGGCTCCTTGGTTTCCGTGGGCACCACCCACAGCAGATCCGTCACCAGGCTGTTTGACATCCTGTATTTCTGGGAGCAACAGTTGAATGATGGCTGGTCCGCAGGTTTTCGAAGCATCCAAAGGAATCTGCACAAAAAGCAACACAAGGTTCCTTGTTAGGGTGTCTGTCACCAGAGGTAACAGTATTAAGAGAAATCTCACCCATAACTTCATGAACTGCCACTGCAATTAATATAAAATGTGACATTATGGCCTGTGTGTTATCAGTGACTACATTTATAGGGCCCAGCTGAAGGTTTTTCTTATGCAGGGTAGAGACAAACTAACAAGCCAGCTCATAGCAGTATGTCATCATTCACTTGGGAGAGTCACAGAAAAAGGCAATTGCCTACTTTTCACTCTGCCTTTTCAGTAATCCACATGGAATCTCTGGTGATTCCATCGGAGCCAGCATATCTCATTTGATTTGGAAGAGGATACTTACTCATGAGTCAGATTCTTCTGTGGCTGAAGCAGGACATGTTTAGAGCTGCCTGAACTGTTTCAAGTCAAGCAGACGTGCCTGTGCACAATGCAACTTGGCAAGAACGAGGATTCACTAATGGAGATCTTAGTGCCCCGAGGTTGTTAAGGGACTTTCCATATGTATGTAGTTTTCACTCCAAAGTTAAGAATCCCTGGAGTTTGGGTTCTGGAGTCAACAGTTTATGCTGTTGCTTCTCCCCAGACCTGCTCTGTGTCCTTGGGCAGGTTACTAACCTCTCTGTGGTCACTGTCCTCCATGAAGGGGGCATGATGGTAACAGCCATACCTCCCATGGGTTGTACAGGCATATAAAATGGGAGAACGTGTGTGAAATGACCAGCATCATGTCAGATTATTACTTTTTACTCTGCTTCTAATTAAGTACTGTGTTTTGTAAAAAAAAAAAAAAAAAAATTCCTTAGATACTGTAAGGAAATGAATGAACATACACATTAAAGGGGCAAAAAACCCAAGGCCACCCACCATGTACTGGGCACTGTGTTATGGTTGCCCAGGTGGCCTCTCATTTACCTTGTGTTAGGCAGGCCAAGGGAAATGCCTTTCCTCCACTTTAAAGATGAGAACACAGGAGCCCTGTGAGTTCAAGGTCACGGCAACAGCCTTGGATAGACCTGGGCCGTCTTGTCTCCAGAGCCCAGCCCTTTGAGGCACCCTTCCTCAGGCCCCACGCTGGTCTGAATCTGTGATTCCCCTGGAGTCCTTTGCAGGTTCAAGGCCTAGTGTGCTCTGGCCAACTCAGTCTGTTCTTTTGTTTACAACTTCACAATCTTTCTTTAACTTCCATGACTGCAGCCCTTCTGGGGACCGTGTTCCCTCTCACTTAGTATTTCACGTCCACTGGGCTGTAGTCACTTTTACACAAGTACAAACAATCCCCTTTGTTTTCCCCTTGGCCTTTCTCCCTGCCCTTAATCAAAAGTTATGTACAAACCAAAGAGCCAGAAAGTTATCTTGGCCCGTGGGATACACACTCTGTTTTTATGTTGAAAGTATGAATTGTCCTTGGAGGTTTGCCCTTTTGTTCTCCCCGAGGAGTCCACATTCATGGTCAGATAGTGCACGGGGCTTCGCCTCCTGAGAAGACCCACGTTTTTAAAGATTTCGCACTGTCGTTAAAATAATTTGGTAGTTGTTGATACGGAAACAGATATGTTTCTTTAAAAATGCTGCAATTAATTACAAAGAGTGCAAATTCAAAGTGGTCCAAGACTTCTTGAAGGTGCTCATTTTAAACATGAATAGAATGAAAGGTGATCTTAAGCGGTCTCCTCTCAGAAACATTTTCTGAAAAATAATATTAGTTGGAACCAGTATCAGGTAAAACTCAGTAACTGCTCTACTGTTTTCCTAGTCTGTTCTTGTTTGCTGAGTGGGGTGGGGATTCCTTGCAAAAGTAATCTCTACAACTGAAGAAATGGGCCACTGAGACAAGATCTTGTACCTTTTAAAAAAACACCAAGAACTAAATCAACAGGTTTTTAAAAATAATATCAAAGCACCAGAAGTGAGTGGAAATAGACCCTTATGCTGAATTGCTATCAGAACATCTGTTATATTCACCGTCGCTCACTCGGCGGAAATACGTGCCGGCCCATTGGCCAAGAATCTTCTGAGAAAATCTCCAGGTTTTGGTACTTTTCATTAAAATATTATTTTAAGCAAAATGCCTGAAGATATACTAATGTTCTTTTACTGCTACCTGTAAATAAAAGGAAGGGAAATGCAGATTTTGGCTTTACATGTTAGAAAAGCGTGGTTGGGCGCTGTGACTTGTGGTGGTAGTTTTTCTAGTGGACGTTTGGTGAGAAGGCATGGATTTGATTTGCTTATCGTATCCACTTTATAAAATACCATCACCGATGCCGAGCATGTTTGAGGTAGGGGCCGTGTGCTACCTGCCAGCCATCAGATCTCTGTGGCTGGCTTCCCTGCCAGGATCTTGTTTGTTCAGTGAATACCATTTGTTTTGAGCTGTCTTTTGCTGCTGTTCTAGTTTTTAACCACCCTGAGCTTCATTCTTTTCCTGAGAATGTGAAAAGGAGAAACAAGGAATGATTTGAAGCTTTAACTTCACCCATTCCACACTCCTCCCCAAACAGTTAGACAATTGAGCAAATTACTTCATCTCAGATTAAATTTGCACGTTTGAAGCCATAGGTGTTTGAGCCCAAGTGTGCAAAACCGACCCTGGTGACAGGAACCTCAGAGGAGATTCTGCCAGATGCTCCCGGGGGCCAGTGGGAGTCCCGGAGTGCAGCCCCTGGGGATATGAGTGGATGCAGGTGTGTTCTCCACCCCTTCCTGTTGCCCTAAAGCCACAGAGCTCTAAGTTTTAGCTCAGGGAGAGAGAGGAGAAAATCTAAGGAGAAGGTTGCTGCTCAGGATCTTCGGAGTACACAAGGGGATGCATGTTCTTTCTCAAGCTTGGCAGGATTCCTATCAGAACTGATAACAGTTGTCACAAATCTTGGACTTGCCAAAGTGATAGCTAAGGTGTACCCAGGCCTCCCCCACTGCACGCCTAAAATCTTTACAAGTGGAAAGCGTTAAATGACTTAGTGTTTTGCACCAGTTCTGAAATCCTCCTGGATCTGACCTGTGAGAAGTAGAAACTGCTTCACATTTCTGGGCTCCTAGAATAGCAGTAAGGCAGTGATGGCGGATCTCTGGGTCATCCTTCCTTGCTGCCTCTGGAGAGGAGAGGAATTGGATGTTTCCTGGTAGTTCACCAACCCTGTGGGTCTAGTTCCTCCTACATACTCTCTCAAGCTTGTGGTGCTGGTAACTCAGCCTTATCCATTTCATTCTTTCTGCGCTTAGGTTGAGAATGGACTCCTAAATCGTAAAATCACAACACTTAAGAACTGTAGCTTTAAAATTCATCAGATTAATCCCACTGCTATGAAAATGTTTTAAAACTACAGACTTCCACAGTTAATGGTACAGACCACTAAGTCCTAACTCCCACTACAGAATATCAAGTGCAGCCTTCTGGAAAACCCTGCAGTGCACCACTGATGTCATTCTTGCAGCCCTAATGGCCATTTGCCCGGGAGTGAGCACACCAAAAATTGGAAGAAAAGCAAAGTTAAACAGTGACGTACTGAGCTTTTTACCCCTGTTCCTTGCAGAAATTGAAAAGAGAATAATGCCTTGTAGTAGACCTGGAAAGATGACTACGGTATGTGGTATATCGTAGGTTAAAAAAGAAGTAGTTTACAGGATCATATGGAAATGATGATCTAATCTGTGTGTTGAATATGTGTTGAAATTCACAAGGAGAAAAGTCTGGAAGAGGATACTGCAGGCTGTTAATGTTTATCTCTGAGGGTTGAATCACAGGGAACCATCCTCTATGGGTTTACTGTTTGAGTATTTTACAGACATTTTTGGGGGGTTTTTTGTTTGTTTGTTTGTTTTTTGCGGTACGCAGGCCTCTCTCACTGTTGCGGCCTCTCCCGTTGCGGAGCACAGGCTCCGGACGCGCAGGCTCAGCAGCCGTGGCTCACGGGCCCAGCCGCTCCGCGGCACGTGGGATCTTCCCGGACCGGGGCACGAACCCGCGTCCCCTGCATCGGCAGGTGGACTCTCAGCCACTGCGCCACCAGGGAAGCCCCAGACATCATTTTTAATCTAAAAATCATTAACACTATTTCTGGGAGAGAGAGAGAGAAATGTAGAGTCTCTGTCTCAGGGCTGTGAACCCAGAAACCCCACTGTTCAATATTAATACTGAAGACAGGGATGGAATGAATTACTAGACTAGTTACCGTGGCCACTGGCATTCAAACCTAGATGGCATCTATTGGCGTTTGCTTCTTGGTGACCATTTTACAGAAAGGGCTGGACACAGCCCTGGGTGTTCAGTATATGCGACCTATTAGCATTCATCCATTCATGTCCGTGACAGCTCGTGGTGTGTAGAGGAGATACGGACTTGATGGTGAAGGAGCACGCGCTGTGGGAGGAACGGGCCAGAAATAACTGTGAACCCAACTGTAGGGGACGTGGGGAGCCAGGGGCGTCCTGGGCTGGGTTAGTGAAAGGAGAAGCCGCCGACCTGGACTTAGGGTTAAGCCCACAGGAAGTCACACACTTTACATAAGAAATTAATTGTGGAATTAATGAGCCCATTTCCTCCTTGAAAACAGTTCTATAGAAACTTCCGCGTCGTAGTTTAAAACGAGTGACTCAGGGCCTCTAGAAGTTTACGACAGAAGAGCACAGGATAGGCACCTTTGCTAAACCAGAAGCCTAGCGCTTCTTACCCTCAGGGCCCCGCAGTTCAGTTACTCATTGATAAGCGGAACAGAGTAAACTGTTAAAGGAAATCGAGAAATGACCGTCTCTCTTCCTTAAAAAAGAAGGAAGCATTCCACACCATCAGTATGCTTTTTGGATTTTAAGTGCTGCACAGTCCTTCTGATGGTACCTGATGGCGCGCAGGAGCTGGGCCCCGACGCCCGCAGCCCCTTCTTCCCGGGCCGCCCCCGCCTCCGCCTCCGCTGGGTTTCACTCCATCCCGCTGGAATGCTGCCCTGGAGCAGAGGTCCTGGACTTTCCTTCTTAGTCCAGAAACGAGAAAACTCAGAACCTGGGGCAGATCACCCGACATGCAGCCAACATCCCTAATGGCCTAGAAAAAAAGGTAAAGCTCTTTCCCGTTATCCATCCCTCCTGGAAGTTCCGGGAAAGCCCATTTGTCCAGGTGCTGCCCTGGGCGGGGGCTGCTACCCCGGAGGTGGGGACGGGCGCTTGGCCAACCCGCGGGGCAGCCCGCTTCTCCCCTTCCCCCTCCTCTCCCCTTCCCCTCCCCCTTCTGCCCTCCTCTCTCCCCCTCCCCTCCCCGCCCCTCGGCCCAGGCCGCCCCGCCCCCTCCCCCGCCCTCGCGGCCCCGTGGACTCTTATTGCCCCGGTGCACGGGCGGGGCGTCCAGTCAGGCGCGCGGTCCACAGCGGGTCCTCCCGGCACGCTGGGGGTCCCGGAGCGGCGGGGCACACCGGACGGCAGGTAGGGCGGCGTGGGGGTGGGGTAAGGGAGGAAAAGGGGGCTGGCGGGCAGAAGCCCCGCGTTCCCGCCCCGCCGCGACCCCTCGAGGAGCCCTCCCGGCTCTGCGGTCGGAAAGCGGCGCAGAGAGCTTGGCTCCAGAGGGGCTCGGGCCCCTCGGACCGTGCGGGGTCTGCAGAGGCTAGGCTGCCCCGGACCACGGCCGGCAGAGCTGGCGGGGAGGGGGCGGGCGGTGACCTCCTCCTGCCGCCGGCGGGGTGTGGTGAGGGGATCAGTCCCTCCCGAGCCCCGCACCCCCGCACCGTCCTGTCTGCGGGGCGCTGGTGCGCGGAGAGCCCGCGCGCACGCGGCGGGCGGGGGGCGCCGTCCTGGGGGAGCGGCGAGGCCGGGTGGCCTGCGCGCGGGGGTGCGGGGCGCGGAGCCGGCGGCCCTCGGGCAGCGCCCCCCCGCGGATGCGGTCCCGCCGCCCGGGTCTGGTTTCCCTTCGGGGCGGCGAGCGCGCGGGGCTCCGGGGCGCGGAGTGCGGCGGCCGGGGGCTCCCTGCGCGCGGAGCTCATCCGACCCCGGTCCCCGGGAGCCGAGCCAGCCCGAGCTGCGTGTGCCCTGCGGCCGCAGGGAGGGGCCCGAGTGGACAGACCCTCGCCTGGGAGGCGGGAAGGCTCGGTTCCCGGGTGACCTGCCCTCGGGATGCCGCCCCCAACGCCCCGCCCACCCCCACCCCCCCAGCCTCCGCAGCGGTCCCAGCAGCCTCGGAAACTGCCCAGCTCTGCCTCGGAGGACATTTTCTTGGTTGGTGTTATGAGGGGTCCCGTCGCAGTACTGCCACTGTCTGAGGAAGAACGTGCTGGGGTTATCGGGGAGGGGAGAGGGGATGTTTCTGAGCTCACAGTGCAGAGGTCTTCCTCCATCCCCAACGGACGAGGGCTCTTTCTTTCAAGAGCTGGGGGGCTTGGACTTAGCGATGAGAGGTTTGCGTGAATTTTATTTTCTCCCTGGTCTGTTCACGTGGGTTTGCGTTGTTGCGGGTGAGAGTAGGGGTCCTCGTGCCTTGGAGCGATTGGAAGAGTCCGGAGCCCGACCTGAAGAGAGAGGAAGGCGCGTGGTTAGTCCACGCGATACACAGTGGGTGTGTCGCTAATAGGCAAGAGGCAAATGATCGATACGTAATCAACACATTCTCCAGCTAATCTCTAAGCCTTGTTTTTTATTTCTTCTATTTACTTTATATAAAATAAGATCTGTCTGACATTAATTCTAGTTTTTGTGTTTTGAATAAGGCCTGGGCTGGCTTGCCCGGTGCCCACACCACATCCGTTAGTAAGAAACTAGGCGCGTACAGCGAATAATCAAGCATGCCAGCATCCTAACCGTCTTTTTGGCTGTGTGAACACTTGGCGCGCTGGGTGAAGAGTTCGGGGTAGGTGGTCGCCAGTCCCACAGCTTTGTTTTCTGTGGCTGTGAAACCCGTGAATCATAACGTTCTGACAGCTGGTGTGGTCCAGTAGCCTGCATGCTTGAAATGGTGTAATAACTGCACACCCAGTGTGTTCCCAGGTGAGGACACTGACTTGGAAAACAAGCGGTCGGTGTCCTGGTTATAGGAGCCCTGGGGTGCTTCATCATAGGCTTGTGGGCTCTGGGTTTTCGTTGACTTTGAAAACTTTTTAGTAAGAGTTGAATGCCACCTACTGCATTGCCTTGCAGTTGATCTTTAAAAAACTTTACCGTGTTGTTTTCTCAAGAGCTGTAATCTTTATACTATTTTTGAGCATAGTTGCTTTTTTTTTCCCAAAAATATTTTCCCTAGACTGTGGTAAATCTTATACTCTACTGTCTTTGAAACCGTTCATTATTACTGAGGTATAAAGTATTTCCTGGAACTTACCAAGGAGTCCATACTGCTCAAGGTGCTGGAGTCATTATTTCAAAAGGAAGTTGTTAATTTGGTCACACAGCTGTTGATCGTCCAAACCGCTGTTGCTCTTCTTCCCTCACTTTCCGGATTTTTTTTTTTTCACAGTCACTGGGAACAGTAAAAATATGTTTTAGACATTGCTTTCTCTTTTGCGTACATTTCACTGTAAACAATTTCATATCAACATGTGATGTGCTTTTTCAGCAGTTGTTTCAGAAGATCCAGATAAACATCAGGTAATGGAAGTTTACTGTGCTCTCAAAATGCCTATACGATTTCTTACTTGGCAAAATGACTCTCTTGTTCAAGTAAATGCGGGAGGTAGACACCAAAAAAATACGTTGACAAGCACTGCACTCTCCTGTGAACGGGTTCTTGCGTTCATACGCAGTAGCTTACTCCACAGATGTTCTTCTGAGACACAGGGTGGTAGGAGGTCGAGTGAGGTCCTTGGGCCGTCCCCTTTCCGCCTCTCGGGTTGCTCTACAAAAGCGAGGTTGCACTCGCTCACAGGGTTGGTTTTGCCGGGAAGCTCTGTATCAGATTGTGTCGAAGGATGAAGAATTAGCGATGCTGGATGAGACCGGCTTCCTCCAAGGAGACTGTATGACTGGCGAGAGCTAGCCCAGCCTTGTAGGGAAGGTGGGGAGGTACAGTGAGGGGTCAGGAAGGAGAAACGCCCCCTGAAGCCAGTGCCCTGGACAGTTTTCGGCCCAGCCCCACTGACCCCTAAAGGCGCCTTTCACCCTGAGCAGTCGTCTTTGCTGCTTGCTGCTCGTGTGCTTTAGGGACAACCGTGATGGGTGACGCGTACAGTTCCGGTTAGGTGAGCCTCTCTTACTTGTGTGTTTGGATCACAAGGACCGGAAGGCAGGCTGAGCATTCGGATGGTTGGTTCATGCAGCTCCGAGTCCTTCCATGGAGTGCAGGGCGACCAGCTGCCAGAGCTTCCCGCTGCGGGAAGCAACGATGCTGGTTTCCATCTTGGCCTGGGCTTTTGGAAGGTGGAAAGGCTTCCTTGATGGAAAAGATATCCTCCTAAGGGAGAAGGTGCCATTTGCAGGCAAAATGTGTCAGCCAGAAGAAATGAGCAAATGACCATTTTTTGGATTTTTGGCAAGACTTTGCAAATTTTTTTCCACATAGAAGTGTTAGAAGAAGACTCATAAGAAAACAGACAAGGGGCTTCCCTGGTGGCGCAGTGGTTAAGAATCCATCTGCCAGTGCAGGGGACACGGGTTCGAGCCCTGGTCCAGGAAGATCCCACATGCCGTGGAGCAACTAAGCCCGTGCGCCACAACTACTGCGCCTGCTCTCCAGAGCCCGCGAGCCACAACTACTGAGCCCATGCACCACAACTACTGAAGCCCGCGCGCCTAGAGCCCGTGCTCCACAACAAGAGAAGCCACCGCGATGCGAAGCCCGCGCACCGCAACGAAGAGTAGCCCCCGCTCGCCGCAACTAGAGAAAGCCCACGCGTAGCAACGAAGGCCCGACGCAGCCGTAAATTAATTAATTGATGAATTAAAAAAAAAAAAACAGACAAAACCAAGTAAGAATAGACACGGAAGTCTCACCAGTGGGCAGGGAAGGAGGAAGGAACCTTGGTTAAGCAGCTGTCACTCCCCAGACCCTGCAGGGCATGCAGCATTCTCTCCCACGTTTCCTGGTATCAGAGAACGGGGACCAGGTGCCCATCCACGTTGGAAGGAAGTAGCACTGGACCACCGTGCATGAGACTCATAGGCATCATCCCCCGCTGCATGACACGTGTGCTGCCCTTGTGAAACTGCCAGACCCACTGAGGGTCAGCACCCTCCGCTTTCACCTGGGCTGGATTTTGAATGTGCGTTTGTAAATCCTTCGCTGGGAACTCTGAACACGCCCTTTCATTGAAACCGTGTCAGTTTGTGGTTGGGTTCCAGGACAGGTCAAAGTATCCTGCTTTTAATTATAGTACCGTCGAACGGAGCCATTATATATAACGTGTGGGAAAACGCACTCAGAGCTCCAACTTGATTTTTGTTTTTTTAAACAACTTTTAATCCCAGCAACAATGGCAAGAAGGACCCCACCTTGTCTTTTTCCACGTAAACCCTAAAGGGAAAATAAAGCATACACAGAGATACGTTTCCTTTCATACTGCCCCCGTGCTAACAGAGACCGCCCCCCCACCCCAAGCCTGGAACCAGAGAGCTGGGGGGTGGGGACAGCAGTAACTGGTACCAGAGGGGGAAGGACACGGGTGACAGGGCCGAGGTGAGGCCCGTTGTCCATCAACCAGGCCGGGGAACCTGCTCTGATGGCCGGTTGACATGGGCTGCCTGCTGGCTGACATGACTTCCTTACGAAATTACTGAACATCATCTTTACTCTAGAACCTGAGCATCAGCACTGTAAGCTGTCCGTTCAGTGTTTTTCAAGTCAGGGTTGGTTTTAAATGGAATCTTGAGTAATAGCAAGAAAGCAAACTTCCAGGTATTTTGTTTTTCTTTTTGATGCCAGTGCACTAAATTCCCAGACAAATACCTCCTGGGGACTGGACAGACTTCAGGTCAACTTAGATGCTGATGTATACTTACAATATCCTGAATAACGATATGATAAATACCATAGAGCAGTTACCTCCTATCAGGAAATGTGCTAAAATGTTTAACACGCTTTTTACGTCGTCTAATCCTCACCGCAGTCCCATGTAGTTAAGTACCATCAGCACCCCCATCTTAAAAAGGACGCAAGAGAGATTTCGGGAGGGTAAGAATGTGCCCAGAGCCACACAGCTCTGAAGTGGCAGGGCTGGACAGCTGTTGTTGAACAAGCCCCGTGGCCTGGCTGCTGGCTGGACTCTGGGAATAAAGTAGGGACCCAAATGGACAAATAGGCAAAAACCCCTGCCCTCGTGCAGCTTGTCTTGTAGTGATGGGAGACACACCATAAAGAAACAAACTAAACATCCAGGGCTTCAGATAGTCCTGTGCTGGGGGAAAATAGAGCCAGGAAGGAGGAACAGGAGTGAGGCTGGGATCAGCCCAGTGGGAAAAGAGCACAGACAGAGGAGCGGCCGTGCACAGGTAGAGGGAGTCTGGGAGCGTTACAGCATCCATCCTCCAGGCATACCCTCGTGTTTTGTAGCGGCCGCCGTTGGGTGTGGACCACCTTCGCGGGTCCCTGTAAATACCCCAGCAGGTGCCTGGGGACGCATGCAGGAACACGGACGAAGGGCTTCCACTTGCCCATCAAAGGTCAGGAGAGACAGAAGGACAGGCTGGGGTCGGGGCACGGCAGAGGCTCTTCTGTGGTTCTGGAAAGAAGGTGGGGTCCGCGGGCCAGGTGTGGATGGACGCAGCAGTGAGGGCTTCCTGTTTTTTCAGTGAAATAGGAAGTAGGTCGTCACCTTGGCGGGGATGGGCGTTTGAGGAGAGGAGGTGTGACACTCACCTGGCTGGTGGAATGTGCCCTCAGGGTCTGCCTGAGTTCGGGTTCTGATGACATTCCTGTGTCCTGGACCCCAGAACCCCACCATCCCCTTCACCTCCCGAGGACAGAGCCGTCTGCTCGTCTTCTCTGTGTCCCTTACGTGGAGGAACACCCTGCGCTTGGTAGACAGTGGTCGGTGTTTGCTGAATGACTGCCATCAACCTCCTACATGCTGACCCAGAAATGTCATCAAACATCTTCTCTCTACCCTGATCATCACGATAGTCGCTCCCTCCACTGAGGTGCTGTGGCACTTAGAGTCCCTAAAACAGCGGTTCCTTCTATGGCTCGTTACTTCCTGAGCTCATCTCGTCTCTGCAATGTTGAGCCCGAGTCTTAGACTATGAAACAACTCTGATTTGTGTGCTTTTCTGTGTCACTCTCCGGCAGCGACCTAAATCAGACCTCACTGCTCCGCATGGTGCCTCGGTTGAGGACAACAGGGACGCCTTCTGCTTCTGTTTTCTCTCTCCTGGTTGCTTGGCGTCCTCCTGGGGCAGGTGTAGGTGGTCAGCTGGGAGACAGGAGAACCACCGGGATGGTTAGAATCATGCAGGAAATGGACATCGGTCTCAGCTAAGCTGGTGGCAAAGGAACTGATTGAAGGGGTTGGATTCACCCTCTCCTGGGGTTAAGAAGGTGGACTTGACTGCCCTTGGCATTGATGGTTCTCAGGGGGGAGGCGGGGGGATCGCGGGCAGGAAGTGGAGCGGCCCTGAGGGCAAGGCAGCTCGGATGTTGGACCAAAGAGAGGTGAGCGGGAGGCAGGTGGACACCATGTGTGATGTTCTGAGAGGTCAGAGTGGGGACAGAGCTGGGGGGATGATCACCACGATGAAAGCCCTGGGAGGAGATGGCTCTGCCCCACGGGAGAACAGACAGTGAGGAAGCTTGACTCTCTATATTTGAAGGTGACGTCAAGGTCTGTCACTTGACTAAGTTAAGGTCTGGAAGGCCCGCCCGGTGAAAGAGTGTTGAAGTAAAGCATATCCCAGTAAAACCACAGATGAACTAATTCGTAGCTGGAGTTGGAAAAATGTGTGGTTTTTCTTGGTAAAGCCTCATCTTCTCCTCGTCTTCCTAACTATAAAAGGATGTGTTTGTATAAAGTGACGTGTGGATCTGTAGAAAGATCTATTTGAGGCACTTACTAAGAGAGGAAACGAAAACAGATGCCCTCCATGTCACGAGGTTGTGTCACATAGCAGAAGGTTTGAGCACACACTGTCCACACCAGCACCTGTCAGCCTGTCCCGGCAGGTGAGGGCAGGATGCCCAGCACGGAACGAGAGGCTGAACGTTGCCTCTCCAAAGCAGAGCTTTTATTTGCGAGAGAGAGTGGTACCTAAGCCTGCCGATCTCTCTGAAAGGCAGAAACATCGTCCGGGGATGAGATGGAAGTTGTCCAGGTCCAGGCATCCTTGGCCCCTCTTTGAGCACAGCCAGCGGGAGCTGTCAGTTTGCAGACGTACAGAACTGCACTGGTTCCCCTCAGAACCGCTCAGCAGCCACTGTGGACACTCAGTAACCTCCACCGCCGGCCAGACTCCCCTCTGTCAGGTCGGCATCCTTGCTCCAGGGTACAAACGTTGGAGAAGTTACTTGGAATGATTTTTATACTTGGAGATTTAGAAAAGCCCGAGTGTTCGCCTTTCACAGGCATATCAAGGTCGAGAGTGTGAGACCCGGGCCAGCCTCTCGTTCATTTAACAATTCGGGGCCTTTGCCGGTCCAGGGCCTTTTTCAGGGCAGGTGTCCTGACCCCTCCGCTGGACAGATTGAAAGTATAAAGCGTGCACTTTGTTGTGACTTCCCGAAGGTGCAGTTACAGGAGGACTGGGGCCTTCAGGCTCTGGCTGGTTTCTCTTTCCAGCCCTTGGGGGCCTCCCCTCCGAGTGCAGGCGGGATCGTGACACTTGGAAATGTGCACCCAGGGCAACTGTAGGGTTTTCCAGCAGCTTCTGCACAGATGGAAAATCTGGCACAGTCAAATTGAGACCGCTGATTACGCAGGTTCGGGAGGAAAGCTTTTAATTAAGGGTAAATGCTAATGTTTAGAATCCTGAAGCCCAGTTTACTTGGGGAGGTGATCCCAGTGGAGGCATCTGGTTGGGTTGCCTTGGCCGCCTCGCGTGGACGGCCCAGCCCTGGGGGGTGGCCGCTGTGTCCCGGGTGCTCTGGCTGCTCCCCCCGGTGTGTCTCTGCTGCTACAGCTCCCAGGCTCTGCCCCTCTGCTCAGAGCTCAGTCTACCTACGTGTTTATTTTCTCTCTGATCCTTTTGATTTTGTCTACCTATTAAGCCAAACACCAGTCTGAAAATAGAGGGATAATCAAACTGGACGCGTAAACGTTTGCTCAGTGTTCTCATGGTGGCAGTAGTTTCATTTTACTGCAGCCTTCTACTTAAATCTATAATTGGGATATATTTCAAAATCACACTGATCATGAAGTGTCATAGCTTATGTAGTACACCAATTATTGGTTCACTGCGTTTTATGTAAGCCAAATAATGACGTGCAGCCACAGAGCCATACAGCTACATTATCAATATTCAGCCACTTGAACAGGAAAGAATATAGTGGAGACTGAACATCTTGAAACAAAGTTTGGTCGTACGGTGGGGTCTGCTCTGACCCTTGGGTTCGAGTCTCTTTTACAAAATGGCTTTTGGGTCCTGTTGTGACTTTGAGATAACTAGTTCATCCTTTCATCACTGTAATTAGATCTGGTTTCAAATACAGTATCTCTTCTGCAATTTTCATTAAAAAAAAATAACACCAATCACTTTTGTTGCCAACAGGCATCAGCTGAAATTATGAGTCAGGAAAATCGTGAGGGCACTGCAGCTCCCAGCAAACAGGTTAAAGGCTGCAGTGTTTGAAACCACAGGGTCGGGCTGAACCTCTGGGTTTTCTGACAAGGCCAGCACACAGCTGGTGTTGGCCGGGGCCACCCGGAAAGCTGCGTGTGGTATAGATCTCTTGAGATGATGACGTAGTACAGTCTAGATGCATCTGTGACTTGCCCACCTGTCTTTCTCAGCCGCCTTCCTTTATTTTCTGAACCAGCCGAGGAAATGGCCGTCATCCCAAGCCTGTCTTCTGATGCAGTGGTGGTCCTGGCTCGGGCTGTGCACCGCCAGCTGTCCCTTCCCAGGCCACCCGCGTTGCCCCTGGGTTTCTGTGGTCCTCCCATAAAGTGAGAGACCGGGTGAGATGAGCTGAGTTGTGCCCGTACCATGTAAGGAGGGAGATGAAGGATGTCCCGTGCAGCCCTGCCGTTCCTCCGCCTCAGCTTTGCCTGCTCTCACGGAGGGGTGGGCTGAAACACTCAGGAAGCTGGTGACTCTGTGGGATATGGTTCCCTGGTCTTGGAGAAGTACAAAGATGGATCTCAGACAGGAAGTGCCACACTCTCGTTCAAATTATAAGCCTGTGCGTCATCCGCAAAACTATATTAGAAATACAAGCTTCACAAAAATCCCAAGTGCCCGTGACCTCCAAAAATGATGACAGAGGTGGTTAAAAAATGCGTAGTTGTGTCAGTTGTGTGTATATATCCTAGTATGCGGAGACCAGGGAAACGTATGGTGCCATCTGACCTAATTCGCTTGGCCACCGTGTCCTTGCCAGAAGGGAATTCTGACCGCAGCAAGGTTTACCACCGCGGGCCACGTAGGAAACGTAAGAGACTGACGCCGAACCTTCTGGACTGTTCTGTGCTAATTTACATTTCAGGAGGTAATACCCTTCGGACTTGGTGTAATCTGGGGAACGGGATAATTAATGAGTTGCTGTGACCTCTAAGCTGGGTCACAGGACAGAGTTTACAGAAATCACCAGTTCCACGTGGTCAGGGGTTGATCTCTGTTGAGCTCAAGTAAGAGAAAAGTTCACATAGTTTAAGAAGAGCATTTTAGGTTTACATTTGATTTTCAGTGGTCTCCTGTCTTAGACCGCAGGATGACCAGATTTGACGTGGGCCTTGTGTGCTGTAGTCCTAGTCCAGTGGTCGGATTTAGAGCCACCGTTCCAGGTAGTGGCGATGCGGAGCTGGAAAGCCATCCCCGTGGTACGTGCACTGGTTTCCAGCTGTGATTAATAAGCACTTCTGTTATTTTAACAAGCGCGGAGGTCCCTCCCGTGATTCAGGGGCCTTCCATATTAGGCTTGGGGAGACGCAGCTGAGCTGGAAGTCGGGGACTCATCGGATGCGGAGGCTTCTGTGGGGCTGCAGCATGGAGATCAGATGATGTCACCGGGGAGTAAGCCCAGGCCGAGGGACTGGCAGCAGCTCCCCGGGCCGGAAGCCGCGATACGGAGATCCAGACTTCCTGCCGAATCTGTGCGCTTTGCCAGTTCTTGCCTCAGGAGGTCCTCGCAGCATCTCCCAAGGGCGTCTGTGCAGGTGGGGAGGGCAGGCCCTGCCCTGCTGGGTCTCAGCAGAGGCTGGTGCAGCAGAAACCCAGCCTTTGTCGGTGCTTTTACCCTGAGTCATCGTGCACGGGGAAATCGTGTATCCAGAGGTCAGAGAGCTCTGTGTTTCCTTCTGTTCTGTCTTAGGCCACAATTCCTGCAGAAAACCATGACTAGATCACCTGGAGAAATTAGCGCTCACGATCGGATATGCCTGGTAGTAAAGGTTGCTCTCTTGGCTGGTCTCTCTCGATACTCAAGTCCACATGAATTGCTTAATCCATTTATTCAACAAATAGTTAATGACACTGTGAATTTTCAAAGTGTTTTACATACATTCTTTATTGAATTGTAGAGCAGTCCTGTGACACCATCGTCTGTCCTTTTCAAAATTATAAAATCTCCTTTTTCCAGAAGGAAGAAAGCACGCCTCGCGGAGGTGGGGCGTCCCCAGGCGGGTGGGCTGTTCTCGCTCTGGGCTCATCTCCCCTAAAACAGCGCACTCTCCCCGCACAGAACCCTCCGGTGGCCGAGGCCTTCTGTAACCCACAGAGTTCTCCGGTTAGCTCAGATTTCTTAGAACCGATGAGGGGGAAACAGTTGTGCTGCGGGAATGGAGCTTTAACGGCCCACGGCCTGTCTTCCGTGACGGCTGGGGGAGGACATACTGGGAAACCTTTCCTGACACTTTAAAAAGTGAGCAAACAAATTGGTGTCACTCCTTCACTCAGCAAACACTCAGTGACTCACAGAACACTTAGGTGTCCCCGAATGAGTGGGGTCGTGGAATGGCAGCAGAGAGGGCTGGTGAGGCCCGAGGTTGAAGCAGACGGTGCGGAGACCCCAGGGAGGGGTGATCCAGCCCCCCCTGGGAGCAGGGGAAGATGCGGGAGACAGCGAGCGAGGCCTGACAGTAGGGAGGTTTGATCAAGTGAACCAGGGTGGAGAAGTTCACTGGGCCACACGTCCAAAGGCCCAGGGGTGGACAGAAGGCCACGTGTCTGCAGGACGGTGGGCGTCCAGCTTCGTGGCCGGAGAGGGGCCCGCGGGGAGGGGGTGAGGAGGGCCTGGCTGGATGTCACATGCAGAGAGTCATGGAAAATATGCAAATAGCTCTTTGTCTGAATGGATACATTCACAGGTTGAGCACAGTGTTTCCCGGATATCTGTATAATCTGTGGAATCTCTCTAGATGCTTTAAAAAGGAATTTGGGGACCTACTTGTCACTTCTTCCTCACCCCTTTGTTCATTTTTCAGCAGCAGTATCTGATTTTGGTTAGCTGTAAGAGAGGTTGGCAGGAGTTTAAAAACCTCTAAAATCATAATTTAAAAAAAAAAAAAAAGAAAGATTTGTTCAAATTAAGAACTTGACTAGTCAAGACTTGGAAAGCGTCGGCCAGAAGCAGAGCCATGGTCTTAGGGAATAATGTGACGTGTGCCTCCGAGGACTTGAGGTGGTCCTGCGCGTCCTTGCAGCGCTGATGGGTTCAGCGAGCCCCCTTCGGAGCTGCTGCGGGGCCGCGGCGGGCGGGCCTCCTCTGCCTGTCACCGCAGGTGGCGCGTGGCGCTCTAGGACACGGTCTGCTCGCTCGTCTCTCCTTTCGTCATTGCGTAACTGTCTCCTCTGACGTGAATTCCACGTGCTCTGACTGCAGCTCTGAAAACACACCGGCCACCAGGTGTATCACAGCTGACCGGTGAACAGCCTCCAACCTGACGGTGCGCCCGGCAGGTCTGGCTCCCTCTCCTGTGGCCTGCCTTCTTCCCTGTCCAGCAGAGTTCACTGTCCTGTCACGAATATGTGAACATGAACCTGTTCCTTTGTTCACTTCTACCCCCACCGCACGCTGTACTACCGTCATTCTCAGATACGAGATCTAGGACGGGAAATACGTTGGCAGTGCCCTGTAGATCCACAGCCTACAGTCAGAGTGAAGGTTCAGGTTCACGTCGTCTGTTTTCTCGTGTCTGCTTTCAGAACTTGGGTAACTGAGAGCTGAATTTGTCCGTTTGACATGTGTCACTTAAGTGGCTGTAAGTCCCTGGGGATTATCAGAAGGCATCAGTGTCAGTACCTTTCACCATCTGATCAGTAGCGTTTCCTTTGCAAGAGGGAGTACGAGGTGAAGGTATCTTGCAGTCGTCTTACGTGCTTTTAAATACCAGTTTCTGTGCGAGAGTACGTGTTGGGCAGAAGGGGTGACTCTGGGGCCACCCGTGTGGTCCTGGCAGCCTGCCCCTTCCTGCGCGGTGGTGACCTGTAGCAGAGAGAAGATTTCGTGTAGTAATTAGGGTGACTGACTAGCATTCAAACTCATGTAAAGCGCCGTCTCCCCAGAGTAAGGCCGTGGCCCTCTAATTGCAAATGCATGCCCATTGATTACAGAGCATTCTGAAAAGCCGTGCTCCCCAGACCACCGGCAGCAGCATCACCTGGGAAATTGTTAGAAACAGAAATTTCAGGCCCCGTCCCAGACCTACTGAATCAGAAACTCTGAGGGTGGGTCCTTGCGCTCTGTGCTTTTTCAGGCTCTGGATCACTGTGATGCTCACTAAAGTTTGAGACCCACGCCTGCGAGGGAGTATTTTGTCCCTTAAATGAGTGAAATTTGCAACTGATGATGTAGCAAACGCCAGGAAATCGTTTCTTACCCGCTTCTAGAAATAAGCAGCACTTTCATTTCTGGCTAGCAGTATTGCCACGGGGAAAGACAACGTTATTCCACGGGGGAAAACAGTGTAATTTGGCAACTAAGACCAAAGCAAAACAGAGTCTCAGTACTTGCTCATGAAGACAGGGCTTGAAATGAGTGGACTTGCTGAAAGGCATCTGGATCTCAGAGCCCCGCCCTGTCTTCCTTTCTGGTTTGAAAAGCTTCCTAATTGAGTTGCATTCAAGGTTCAGTTGGAAAAAGATTGGAAACGCATCATCTCTTCTTTCCTCCTTTTTCAGATAAAGATAAGGTCATAAGATCTTCTCAAGGCCAGTGTGGCCCTCACATTTAATGCTCCTTATATGCGAAATTCACACACCCTTTGACCCCGCAATTTCTAGAAATTTTTCCCACAGAAAACACAAGATACGTACTCAAGCCGTACAAGGATCTTCACTGCTCCACTGCTTGCTTGTACTAGAGAGTCCTTGAGGAGGCTGCGTCTGTCGTTGATAAGGGACGGCCTGTCTGTGCCCCGGCACATGTGGGCTGCAGCCCAGCTGGGGCAGGGGTTCGGGGTGGCGACGGGGAGGGGCCTCTGTGACCGTCGTGGGAGATGAAGCATCACTGAGGAAGATGCACACGCGTGATCCAGCTGCTGTGATCACACAGAAGCCCTACCTGTGAACATTCGTGTGTTGTGTGTGCAGGTGTCTGCACAGTGGAAGCTCTGGGAAGAGAGCGCTGAACACAAGCAGAGCTGTTCCCTGGGGATGGCACCCTATGGGGAAGGGTGGTTTGGGGGAGGAAGCTTCACTTTCACTTTATTATCCTAGTACTTTGATTTTCTGAGACTCGAGTTTTCCGCAATGAATATTTATTCCTTTTGAAAAGAAAAAATTAGGAAGATAACTAAGTTCCGGGAATATTAAGAGACGGCTCGTTAGTAGGAGAACTGACGCGGGTCCCCGATCTCCTGTTTCCCGGTCAGCGTTGCTCACGATTATTTTTCACTTCCCTATAGCAGAGCTAGTCCAAGTTTTAGAGCAAGAATGTAACCTCAGCTACTAATTCTGCTTGTGAGGAGACTGAGCCCAAGGGGCTGAGATGGGAGAGCGCACCCCCCGGGTTGTGACAGAGAAGTAAGAAAAGAGGACCCCCCCCCACCCCCGCCATGAGTGAAAGGGAATCCCACTGAAGGGGGCTTTCTGCGGTGAACTGTCACCCAGGGTCACTCCTATAGCTGCGAGCCGCCACTTTGTCTTAGGGCCTGTCCTGTGGGTTTGGAGACAACAAGGAAATCGGGATATTTGTACAGTTTAGGGATTGAATGTGCTCATCCTCGTGGTCAGAGCCTGGAGACCAGGATATTGAGCAGGAACCATCGTTCACTGGCTTTCAACCCAGCAAGGATACCATGCAATTTGGGCACGGCTGTCCTTGGAATCTCTCTCTCTCTGATTCTCTCTCTCTTTTTTTTTTGGCCACGTCATGCAGCTTGTGGGATCTTAGTTCCCCGACCAGGGGTTGAACCCAGGCCCCCTGCAGTGGAAGCACAGAATCCTAACCACTGGACCACCAGGGAAGTCCCTCTCTCTTAAAAGAAAGCTTCTCACACCATCACTGATAAGATGTTTTGCACAATATGTAAACCACTGACGGCATAAAAGCGGACAGTACTGGAAACAAAAAGTCGGGGTACTTGTCAAACTTAGAACTGTGGTCATTTGCGTTCTGAGTGCTCAACACTGGTAGAATTCAAACCTTCGAGCAGAGTGTACTTTCATTCTGTGCTGTAAACAGTGGGAAGGAAAGGCTTGGGTTCACAAAATGTATTTCTCCCTGAAATATCCTGAGTGATAAATTACCTGATTTTATGAAATAGCCTGAATCCTAGTCTTTAGCAAAGTAATGAAAGATTCAGCTTTATGAGTATATTTCATTTTTTTAACTTAGTGTCCAAAGCTACTTGGAGCTCTGAATTCAGGACAGGAGTAATGTTCATTCCTTCTGCCCCTGGTTCATAGCATGATTAACTTGTATGTTCACTTCAGACACACGTGGCCTTTCTCCTGAAATGCACCATCAGGCCACCACCCACCTTCAGGACAGACGGGGAGGTGATTGGCGTCCCTTCCCACAGGTGTGAGGGGTGTGAGGACAGGGCACAGGGGGCTGTCCGTCCTGGGCCCTGACGGTTCCTGTGGTCATGACGGGTTCATTGACACACCCGTGGAGAGCTCAGGTCTGCTTTTCAACGTCTGCCTCAAGCTTTCCACTAGATTCTGTGATCTTAGAACAAACCAAACTTAATGTTCATATTTTCTGAATACTGAAGGAAAGTGAAAAGGAAACTAAAATGTTTACATCCATGACCTCACTTAAACCTGCCAAGAAGCCACGTAAGCAGGTGTTACTGTTCCCTCTTTTTTTTTTTTTTTTTTTTTTTTTTTTTTTTTTTTTTTTTTTTTTTTGCGGTACGCGGGCCTCTCACCGCTGTGGCCTCTCCCGTGGCGGAGCACAGGCTCCGGACGCGCCGGCTCAGCGGCCATGGCTCACGCACGGGCCCAGCCGCTCCGCGGCATGTGGGATCTTCCCGGACCGGGGCACGAACCCGCGTCCCCTGCATCGGCAGGCGGACTCTCCGCCACTGCGCCACCAGGGAAGCCCCACTGTTCCCTCTTTTAAAGAAGAGGACACCGAGGCCTGCAGAGGTTAAGTGAACAGCAGTGTTGAGATTCAGCCCACACGTTGATGGTGTGTCGCCAGCTGGCCGGCAGGCCTGCCACGCGTGCTGCTTCCCGCAGCCTCTCTCCCCGGATGTCTCTTCCACACCAGTCGTACTAACGTTATTCTCTACTTCAGAGGCTGCTGACCTCTCTCTGTCCCCAGAATACGTTTTTCCCGCCCGTCCCTATGTATCAGAAGTGACCTACATTGTCAGACAGAAGAAAGAGGCACAATAAAACTTTATTTGATAAGTTAATAGGACAGTTGTCCAACCTCTTGTATTAAGTTGGAAAATCCCCGTGGACTTTTTGTGTTCATCCCAAACTAGTTTCTACTGAAAGACTCATACCTTAGCGCTTTAATAAATAATTGGTCAAAAACCATTAATGCTAGATGTGGAAAAAAGAAACTATAGCTTTCTTTTTTCATATATAAATTTATTTATTTTTGGCTGCGTCGGGTCTTTGTTGCTGCGTGTGGGCTTTCTCTAGTTGCAGCGAGTGGGGGCTACTCTTTGTTGCGGTGCGCAGGCTTCTCACTGCTGTGGCTTCTCTTGTTGTGGAGCATGGGCTCTAGGCATGCGGGCTTCAGTAGTTGTGGCACCGGGCTTAGTTGCTCCGCAGCAGGTGGGATCTTCCCGGACCAAGGCTCGAACCCTTGTCCCCTGCGTTGGCAGGCAGATTCTTAACCCCTGTGCCACCAGGGAAGTCCCTATCCATTCACCTGTTGATGGACATTTAGGTTGCGTCCAAGTCTTGGCTATTGTCAGTAGTGCTGCTGTGAACATTGGGGTACATGTATCTTGTTGGACCGTGTTTTTCTCCAGATATATGTCCATGAGTGTGATTACTGGATCATATGGTAGCTCTATTTTTAGTTTTTTAAGGAACCTCCATACCATTCTCCATAGTGGTTGCACCAACTTACATTCCCACCAGCAGTGTAGGAGGGTTCCCTCTTTGCCATACCTTCCCAGCATTTATTATTTGTAGACTTTCTGATGATGGCAGTTTTGGCCGGTGTCAAAATTGCCATTATCAAAAATCAAAACTATCTCATTGTAGTTTTGACTTACATTTCTCTAGTAATTAGTGATGTTGAGCATCCTTTCATGTGCCTCTTGGCCATCTGTACGTCTTCTTTGGAGAAATGTCTATTTAGGTCTTCTGCCCATTTTTTGATTGGGTTGTTTGTTTTTATTCACTGTTAAACTTTGCACCAAAAAAAAGTGTTTTAGGATTCATAAAATGAGTTTTCATAATTCTAGTCTTTCGGGGAAAAACGGAAGACCACATTGCTGTGTGAATGGAGAGAAGTCACAGACGGCTGATGAGCGGCAGGAAAACGGGAGATGAGAGAGAACCTCACAGACAGGTGCCCCTCGTAGTAACTTCTTTCATGCGGCATAATCGTGAGCTTCTTCCTTGTGTGTACAGAGATTTTTTTCAGTAGAAAATTTGGCCTTAAAGTCTGGTACCGGTTGTCACAGACGGGAACGCAGTGGAGACCAGGGCCACCCTGGGGAGCCACAGCAGACCCGGGTGTCCCCTGGCCCAACCCTTGTGTCTCTGCCGTCAGCTGCTTCCTGGTCCTCGTGTTGCTAGAGCTGGAAGAGCCCCAGGTGAGGGGAATGCAGGGTCTCAGACCAGATGCAGGACGCACGGGGAGCACTCGCGTAGGTGATGCTGTGACAGGGTGAGGGCAGGAGACCAGAGACCCTCACCCTGCTCGGGGGCACAGGGAAGGGCCGCTGCCCAGGAGGCGGGGCTGGACCCCGAGAATGGGGCGGTGGGGCCACCAGGCCTGGTGGCCCAGGTCGGAGAACTCGGGATCTGTCCCTGAGAGCAGGCTGAAGCGACTGGGGGCATGTGCCTCAGGAAGTTACAAGATGAGATGTGCCGTTTGAAAACCTCCCTGGGTGGCATGAGGCAGCGCGCGTGGGAGGTCGTCTGGGAGGGGGAGAGGCAGGGGTGGTGGGGTTAGATGGCTTGGTGAGGGGTGAGGTGAGGCCAGGGAGGGCCGGGCAGGCGTGAGTCCTGGGGTGCTGAGTGGAGGAGGAGCTGCATCAGTGACGGTGCCGTTTACTGGGGGGAAGAGAGATGACAGCAGCTCCCGGCACACCTGTGTGCCAAGTGCCGTCCTCGGCTACCTCCCCTTACGCGGGTGGGAGAAGGGTTGGTCCGGCTCGCTGGTACTGCAGAGAACAGGTACATACACGGGCCACGGGATGCATCTGTGCAGATGCAGAGACAGACGCGGGAGCGAGGAAGCCTGTGTGCAGAGCGGGCAGAGTCTGGCATCTGCTGAGTTTCCATAGCCACCCTCTCCTCCTGCCTCTCCCGGTTCAAGGATTCATTCATGGACGGTGTGCTGAACTTCAGGTGGCAGACTGAAGGATAAAGCAGACGTGGACCTGCCCTTAGAGAGATCGCGGTCTCAGGAGGAAGCAGACAGTAACTAAACAAGCCAGTGGCCTTGCGTGGACAGGCCAGTCAGGGGGCGCTGCTGGCTGGTCCGGGGCCTTGGACAGAAACGTGAGAGTTCTAGCTCTTGCATCACTCTTGAATGCACACAGCGGGGGCGGGGCGGGGCGGGGTCCGGGGGAGGATGCACACTGCTGAGTGAGCAAAAACTGTTTCCCAGACCTTCTTCTCCGAGATTCCACAGGCAGCCCCGGCAAGTTAGGTCAGAAATGGGCCTCGGGCCAGTTTTGTAGGTGGGGAGACAGCACCGCGGTATCGGGGCCTGGGGGAGAGCAGGGTGCCATCCCGGCTGGTCCCCTGTCTTGCGGGTGGGGCCCCCTCGGGCCCGAGGCAGTGCGGGGGCCCCAGGCGGCTGGCCTGCCCACAGGTCAAGGCCCAGAGCCCTGCTCAACCATATATAGTAAAGAGTTTCCATAATGGAGCTGCTGCAAAGGGCCCAGGGAGGAAAGAGGGCGCCCGCTGAAAGTATTCTACTAAAGCTCTTTTTTTTTTTAATTTAATTTTATTTTTTACAGCAGCTTCTTATTAGTGATCTATTTTATACACATCAGTGTGTACATGTCAATCCCAGTTCTCCCAATTCATCCCACCACCACCAGCACCCCCCACGTGGCTTTCCCCCCTTGGTGTCCATACGTTTGTTCTCTACGTCTGTGTCTCTCTTTCTGCCCTGCAAACCGGTTCACCTGTATCATTTTTCTAGGTTCCACGTATATGCATTAATAATACGGTATTCGCTTTTCTCTTTCCTACTGCACTCTGTGTGACAGTCTCTAGATCCATCCACGTCTCTGCAAATGACCCAGTTTCGTTTCTTTTTATGGCTGAGTAATATTCCACTGTTTATATGTACCACATCTTCTTTATCCACTCATCTGCTAATGGACACTTAGGTTGTTTCCATCTCCTGGGTATTGTAAATAGAGCTGCAATGAACATTGTGGTACATGACTCTTTTTGAATGACGGTTTTCTCAGGGTATGTGCCCAGGAGTGGGATTGCTGGGTCGTATGGTAGTTCTATTTGTAGTTTTTTAAGGAACCTCCGTACTGTGCTCCATAGTGGCTGTACCAATTCACATGCCCACCCGCAGTGCAAGAGGGTTCCCTTTTCTCCACAGCCTCTCCAGCGTTTGTTGTTTGTAGATTTTCTGATGATGCCCATTCTGACTGGCGTGAGGTGAAAAGCTCCTTTTTAACAGACGAGTCTCTGCGCTAGCTCTTCCCCAGGTAGGAGGGAAGAGACCCAGCTCCCCGTAGAGCTGCACCTGTGGAGCACGCCTGAGTCTGTGGATGTGAACTTGTGCCCTTGTCACCTCTTTCTCTGGGTTACTCCTCCGCAGCTCCCTGATGTCCGTGGGGAGGGGCTCTGAGGAAGTGACCACGTTGCCAAAACCGTTGAAACGAATCTTTGCAATGCATTTGGGATGATGTTGAAAAGGAATGTTCTGAGGTCAGCAGAATGGGTGGTTCACATAAAACTGTTAGGTCTGTTTTAAGATAAACACTTTTACATTACAGTTACTGGTTTTTGTTTTCGTTTTTTTTTACTTAAGGCATTCTTCTTCTGATCTCAGACCCTCTGGTAACAGTGATGCACACATTTTCTTAATTTTCTAAATCAGTTCATGTCTGCACTGTGGGGCTTTGGCACCATGGAGTGTTACTGGGATCACTGTAGGTTCCACTTTTCCCAGGACTATCAGTCTGCCTATTGGGGGCGAGTCCTGTCCAGGTCACGTCTTTCCTAGACAAAAAGCTCCCCGTTTGGACACTGAATTACATGGTCATCCTGGATATTAATTGCTACACTTCTTGAAGGTTTGCTCGAGCTTAGCTCTGAGCATTCCATATGTCCTAAGTCACTTCACCCTCACAGCCCAGGAGAGAAATCCCGTTGTAACCCCTACTCCAGGATGAGGAAATGGGCTCAGGAAGGTTAAGGGATCAAGAACACTCAGCCAGTAATTTAACCCCGGCGGTCTGACCCCAGAGCCTCACTCCTGAGAAGGACACACCGCCTTTAATCCCTAAAGCAGTAAGAAGTATGTGGAGAAAACTCCCCAGAGATGGAAGGCCCTTTGAGTTCTTAAATGGAATTGCTTTCCCAGGGCACCAGTGCCCGGCCCATCATGGAAACAGTGAGGACCGTCCAGGTCCTGAGCAGAAGAGATTCGGGTGTATTTGTTTTTCTTGCCTTTGAAAACATTCAAGTTAGAAAAGTTCAGTCATGCTCTAGATGTCGAAGTACAAGCCTGGAGCTGTCACAGCCACCCTCCAGGCCCGTCTTCCTTCCTCTGAAAGCCGTTCCTCCCTCCCCGGTTCCATGAACACATGACTGATTGGGTTTTGTCAGGGACCCACCTTGGAAACCGGGGAGAGAGCAAGCAGTCTGTTAGTGATTGCCTGTCACGAGGGGCTCGCTGTACACAGAGCAGGATGCCCTGGACCCTTTGCTGCTCAGGATTGCTTGCTTCTAAATTAATCGCTTTAGGATGTAGTGTTACCTTTGTTAACACCACTGCCCGGTTGCAGACTGGAGACTTAGGACTTTTTTGTAATCCTTCTTTCCGATGAAAATAGTCCTTATGTCAAGATGAAAGAAAAGTCAAATACCAAGTAGATCAGCAAACTGATAAATAACCCTATTTATATTCATGGAAAGGTAATTGTTTAAGGCAGAGGTTTGCCTTCATTAATTTTTATTTTACACGTACATCTTAACTTCTTAAGTCTTACCTTTCATAACAAGAAGTCTAGATCAGTTAACGTATATTTTTGAAAACAAGTTTATTATATAACATTTTAAAGTATGATTTTCTTTTTTCCAGTTTTATTGAGATATAATTGACGAATAACATTGTGTTAGTTTTAGGTGTACGATGCAACGGTTTGATACAAGTATATATTGTGAAATGATCTCCACAATAAGTTAACATCCGTCACCTTACATCATTACAAATTTTCTTTCTTGTGATGAAAACTTTTAAGATCTAGCCTCAGCAACTTTCAAATATACAATACAGTATCATTAACTATAGTTACCATGCTGTACATTACATCCCTATGACTTACTTATCTTACAACTGGAAGTTTGTACCCTTTGACTACCTTCACCCATTTCCCCCACCTCTGGCAACCACCAGTCTGTTCTCTATTAACCTGAAGTATTTTTTTGTTATTGTTGTTTTGTGCGTGTTTTTTTTGTTTGTTTTTAAGATTCCACATATAAGTGGTAACATAGAGTATTTGTTTTTCTCTGTCTGACTTATTTCACTTAGCATAATGCCGTCCTCCAAGTCCATCCATGTTGCTGCAAATGGCAAAATTTCATTCTTTTTTATGACCGAGTAATATTCCATCGTGTATATGTACCACATCTTCTTTATCCATTCATCTGTTCATGGACACTTAGGTAATTTCCATGTCGTGGATGTTGTAAGTAGTGCTGCAGTAAGCATGAGTGTGCAGATAACTCTTCAAGATAGTAAATTCATTTCCTTTGGATAGATCCCCAGGAGTGGAATTGCTGGATCATATGGTAGTTCTATTTTTAATTTTTTGAGGACCCTCCATGCTGTTTTCCATAATGGCTGCACCAATTTACATTCCCATCAAGGCGGGGGTGGGGGGGGGGTGGTGTTGCAGCTGAGTTGTTTGAGTTCTGTATATAGTTTGGATATTAACCCCTTATCAGATAGATGATTTACAAATATTTTCTCCCATTCCATAGGTTGCCTTTTCATTTTGTTGATGTCTCCCTTTGCTACAGAAGCTTTTTAGCTTGAGATGTAGTCCCACGTGTTAATTTTTGCTTTTGTTGCCAAGTTAACATGTTAATATGGTAACAGAGCCAAAAGGTTAACCCAGAGTTGTCTAGCAAATCAGACATAACAGTATAGGTTCGGGGAGGCGGAGGGAGGGAGGTCTTTCTCAGCTTCTTAACTTCCACATCATCCTCTCATCATCTTAAGGTCAGATACCGAAATCTTTGGTCGGGACCAATATTGCAATTATGATAAATGAAGAATCGAAGAATTTCTGATTTCTCCTCTCTCTGTTCACGGTAAACATGCATATGTCAGAAAGTATATAGAAAGGAAACATTAGAGGAAGAGTAAATGTGCTTTCTTAAATGTGCGTTCTTCGGGGAACATGGAATATGTACCTCCATAATGCTTTCCGTCATGGTGCCACCGTTCAGAGAATTAAAATACCGTGGTAGAAGGGAGCCTGCCTGACGCCCACATTCCTCCCGATGTTTAGACCCTTCTGGTTAGGGCAGCTCTCCTAGAACTGCTCAATGAGAATTACACTCTGATTGTTTGGGGCAGAATGTTAGGTTGGAAGAAGTTTTCCTAATAAGGAAGACTGATGTAATGTTCGTGGAAGGGGGTCAGGCCCCTCCACATGTTTTATTTCCATCAGCCCGATTCCAGGGGGAAGTGGGCGGCCAAGGGGGGCTGCGGGCTGCTTGCTATTTTTAGCCAAACGGCTGTAGCAACACCAGGAGGCACGTTTCCAAATGTTACACTCGTGGGTGCGCTGTAAGATGTTTCTCCTGGCATCTGTCTTTATACCCTTTGATCAAGCATAAATAATACTTTTATTAACATTGTAACTTTTACGTGGAGGATGAAAAAAGTATCCTTTGCGACCTCTCCTTATCAGGGGAGCTTTTCTCTGAGATGCAGTGTTTCAGGTCAACAGACAGATACTGGCACCGCCGTTGAGGAGAGACTGTATTAACTTTTCAGAACACACTGCAGCAGGAAGCAACTGCAAGGGTGTCTTTCAGATCATGTTGACCAGATCATGTTGACCAGCCGTGTTCTGCCCACAGTATGCAGTCTAGATTCTCCCCCTGCCCCAGACCTACTCCAAAGGTAATCACAGTCTGCGCATTTCAAGGCGGAGGCTATTGTTTTTGTACTTCTGCGTGAAGATGCTCCTTTAAACGTTTTTATAAACTGGAGGAAAAAATCAAATTTGAGTTAAAAGCTCGGCTCTGTGACTTGGCCGTTCCCTCTCTGGTTGACATGTTACGTCATTTGGGGTTTTGCTCTGTTCCGTGTAGTTCATCTCCCCCCACCTCCCCGAGCCCGCAGCCCCGGGCCTGTTGCCTCGCAGCTCCGCCCCGCACCCTGGTGATGCCACGTCCCCGAGGCCCTGCAGTGTGACCTTGGCGGTAGAAGGCTCTCTGTGGAGTTGGGGGTCTCCCTTTGTGCCTGAAGGGGGCACTGGGCCAGAGGTGAGGGGGGCTCCCACTCATCCTGACCAGGGGCCCCAAGCAGCAGGGTGAATGCCTTAGAGAGTGGGACGGGTCAGAAACACAGTGTCAAACAAATTAGAAAATGGGTAAGAAATTGGGGGCCAGCTTTGTGCCACGGTCGTGGCAGCTCCGTCCGCTGCCCCGGGCTTGGCGCCTCCGGGGCTGGGCCCTCAGACCCCAAGGCTGTGCAGTGTGTCCACCCCGGTGAGTATGTAACAGGAGAAAGAGGCAGTCCCCTCAGGCAGAGGTGCAGGGAACATTTAGAACTAAGCCTCCAGGAGAAGTAGGTTGTGAAGTACAGATACAGGCCACATACACAGGTTCAGTGTATCAGTTAGTAGTCATACCACAAAGGAAAAAGAAGCAGTGAAATTAGATTTAATAATGCATTGTGTTTAACCCAGCGGATTAAGAATATTATTTTCTCCCCATGTAACATAAACATGGTTAGTGAGATCATTTTTACACTCACAGCGTCTCTCGGGCTGAAACAGCCACGTGGCCAGTGGCCACCATGTTTGGACAGCACGGGTCTCGAGGGTGTAAAGCAAGGAACCCACAGCCCTTTACACTCCAAATCAATGTAGCAGAAGCAATGTTAAATATTCTAAATGGCCATCCCAATTGTGTCACATCTGCTGAACTTGCAAACCTGTAGCAACCAATCCCAGTAGGAGAAATGGAGTTTCTTCAGTGCAGAAGTATCAGCCGAGGACCTACTGTGCGTCAGGGCCTGCCCGAGACCCTGAGCCACGGCCAAGGGGCTGGAAGGCCCTTCCGTCCCAGGGCTGGAGTCGGTGGGGTGGAGGGCTGGCATTCAGGTGGAGAGTGTAAAAGATACATCATTTGGGGCTTCCCTGGTGGCGCAGTGGTTGAGAGTCCGCCTGCCGATGCAGGGGACACGGGTTTGCGCCCCGGTCTGGGAAGATCCCACATGCCGCGGAGTGGCTGGGCCCGTGAGCCGTGGCCACTGAGCCTGCGCGTCCGGAGCCTGTGCTCCGCAGCAGGAGAGGCCACAACAGTGAGAGGCCTCCGCGTACCGCCAAAAAAAAAAAAAAAAAAAAAAAA